>CAJDSM010026812.1:31775-53847 GCA_903981925.1 Ostrea lurida | reverse complement strand
CTAACAGCCCAGTTGCTATGACACTTTATAACAGCTTGCGAAATAACGGATATGCTATTTAATTTACGAAGTGGGTAGAAAATTTAGCAATTCAAGTATCAAAAGTTAAGAGGATTATTCCCTCAGGCATAGCTCTGCTCCTTCGAATTTTTTGAGACCCCAATCTTTTGACACTACATTGTACTTTTATAAAGTTTAACTTTCATGTTTTGGATTCCAACATTTTTCGTTTTGAGCAATCATGAAGAGACTATAATTTGTCGAAAATGCGGCATCTGGTGCATAAAAATTGGTACCGGTATTATGCTGTATATTATGACCCTTGGGTCGAGGCCGCTGCGCTGGTTGGACTTGGTTTAGTGCCCGAGGGTCCTGACACGCCAGTTGCTATAACTATTGTCACTATGCTTGAAAATACGGATAGTGGTGATTTAATGTGCAGTGAAGTAGAGAATCTCATATCAAAATTAAGGATTATCCCTCGGGCATAGACTCTGGATCCGCTTCGAGTTTATCTGGCCAATCTTTTGACACTAACACTTGACACTTTCTATAAAGTTTTAACTTCTCTGTTGTTGGGATTATACCAACATTATCGGTTTGAGCTATCACTGAAAGAGCATAATTATGTCGAAATGAAACGCATCCTGGTGCACTAAAATTGGTAACCTAGAGATAAAGTATTATTTAATATTAAATGAAGAATGAAGCTTATGGCATTAAATATAAAAATATAAATAGCTCACCCCAAAAGTAATCAGCTTTACAAAATGTTTTTTATGCCTGGTCCCTATGCATAGGGGGCAGGCTATAGTATTTGTTTTTCACCCGGGGGTGTGATAGCTATGTTTGTATTTGTTATTGACCGTCATTTGATGTGATTACGGCCCTGAAATAAAATTAAGACGATTGGAAATAAACAATCGCGATTGTCACTTTTTTATGCCTTAATCCTACTAACGGTGTTTTTAATTAAGGAGACCCAAAATTTGCACAGTACATGTGCCTACAACTTTGTGTTCCGAGGAAGTGTCTCGGGTATCATAGGGGTGGTTAAGAGCACTTGCTTCTTCACCGCTGCGACCCGAGTTCGTCTCGTGATCGGCAGTGGTTTGATGTGAGAGGGTATGGTGTCGCCCAGTCGAACAGTGCGGTTTCGTGGCCGGTTCTTCGCTCCCACAAAAATGACCCCTACGGGCCAAAATCTGTGCAAGTCGTAAAATAGCTAGTTTTTAGCTACATGGTTGATTTGTTGATGTAAAAGTCCGACGCTTCAGAGTATCCTCAAAACACGAAAATCTCCACCAGTACGGCCAGGACCGCACTGGGCGGCCTTAAGCAAACCCAAGACCGTTCGCCTTCATTGGTGCCCTATACTTCCTCAAAGGGCCTAGCTACGAGCGCCACTGTTTTGTGTAAAACGGTTTTCAAAGAGAACTATCATATTCTGAATTACATCCTATTGTCCCCACCTAACTTTCAGCATTCCACTGATTCAAAAAGGTCACGTTTTATGGAGACCCAAGATATATGCAGGTACTCTCTCTTCTTCTATCTCGTCTCTCGTCTCATCTCTTCTCTCTCTCTCTCTCTCCTCTCCTCTCTTGTGTGTGTGTGGTGACGGCTGAAGCGATTACACAACTGGTTTGGAACTTCCTTATACATGGTTTGCAGAAATCATTTCCGTTTTTCTGAAATATTGCACACACGATAAAGTAGATGAGGTAAGCGTATAACAATAACGCACAGATTCTTTTTTTTCGTCAGTTTTGCAGTGGTCTTGATTTCAGTTTGACTAAGTACAGTTTTTTTTAGTCACCTGGGTAAAAAATCGAGTAAACGTCGTGTGACTAATTGCGATTGGTCTTCGTCCGTCGTCGTGCGTCGTCCGTCCGTGCGTCTTAACAATTGAACATTTTTAACTTCTTCTTTCTTGATAACCACTAGTCCAATTCTTTCCCAATTTGGGTATGCAGCATCTTTGGGACAAGGGGCACATAAATTGTAAATTTCAGGTCTCTTGAACCCCTGGGGCCTTGGGGGTGGGGCAAATGCCAGCAAGAAGGGAACCATGTTTCAAAATCTTCCTTCGTTAACAAACGCACATGTTTCACTTGAGAGAAACCAAAATGGCATAGTGTGTATGAGCAGAAGGCCTTACCAACATTGTAAATTGTGGTGATCCCGGGGTATGGTTCTGCCCAGGGTGGGGCAAACTGGTAGCATAGTTTTATATATAAACATGTTAAAAAGCATCTTTCTTTAATGCCTATTGATATTATGGTGAAACTAAATGGATGTTTTGAATAAAATAGGAAGACCTTTTATCAAAATTGGTAAATATTCTATGATCCTCAGGGGTAAGCGGGTTTTAGTATTAGGGTGGGGCCAAATGGTCATGATGCACAGATGTTACAATTGAACATTTTTATACTTCTTCTTGGTACGCACCAGTCCAATTCTTTTCACAAATTTGGCATGAGAGCAGCTGTTTGGACAAGGGGCACACATAAATTGTAAATTTCAGGTCTCTTGGCCCCCTTGGGGCCTTGGGGGGTGGCGCAAAATGCCCAAAAGTGGACAATTTTAAAAAAAACTTTATCTTCTCTACAAACCGCACATCGTTGAGAAAACCAAATGCATAGTGGATGTGAGCAGGAAGGCCTTTAACCAAATTGTAACAATTTGGTGATCCCCGGGGTAAGGGGTTCGTGACCCAGGGTGGGCAAAGACTTGGTAATAGGTGTTATATTAAAACATTTGAAAGCATCTTACTTTTAATGCTATTGATATTAATGTGAAACTAATGGTGTTTTTGAAATGAAAGGAAGATCCTTTTTATTCAAAATTGTAAATTCATGAATCCTCAGGGTAGGCGGTTTTAGTATTAAGGGTGGGGCCTATGGTCATTTGATGAATAATTGTTTTAATATTGAACGCATAGTTGTTAACTTCTTCTTGATAAACCCAGTCCGGAGTCGCTTTTAAATTTGGCAATGCAAGCATGCTTTCTGGGACAAGGGCACATAAATTGTAAATTTGCATGTCTTTCTGTCACCCCTGGGGCCTTGAGGGGTGTGGCAAAAACTGCCCAAAAGGGACAACTTTTCAAAAAGTTTCTTCATTAACAACGCACATGTCTTGAGAGAAACCAAGATGCAATGATGTAGAGCAGGAAGCCTTTCACCAAAGTTTGTAACATTTTGGTGATCCCCGGGGTACGGGTTTCTGACCCCAAGGGTCGGGGCCAATACTTGTACAATAGTGTTTATATATAAAACATTTGAGAGAGATGCTTCTTTAATGCTAATTGATATGTATGTGAACTAAATGGATGTTTTTGAATAATCAGGAAGCTCTTGTATAAAAATTGTCAAATTCTCGATGATCCTAGGGTAGGGGTTTTTAGTATTGGGTGGGGCCAAAGATGGTATTGATGAAATGTGTTACATTGAACATTTTCATACTCTTCTTGATAACCACATCAATCTTTCAAATTTGGCCATGAAAGCATCTTTGGGACAGGGGCACAATAAATTGTAAATTTACAAGGTCTCTTGATCCCCTGGGCCTTGGGGGTGGGGCAAAAAACGCCGCAAAAGTGACCAATTTTCAAAAAAAATGCTTCTTCTGTTACAACCGCAACATGGTTTTGAGAGAAACCAAATGCATAGTAATGTAGAGCAAGAAGGCTTTAGCAAATGCTTGTAATTTTGGTGATCCCGGGGGTAAGGGGGTTTCTGACGCTGGGGGGGGGGGAACAAACTTGGATACCATATGTGTGTTATATTGTAAAACATTGAAACCGACATCTTTTTTCAATGCGTATTAGATACTTGAATAGTGAAGTAATGAAATATTTGGATAGAAGGGAGCCTTTATCATAATTAAATACCCCCCTGAACAAGTTGGGGGGTGGGGGGGGGGGGTCTGGAACTCAGGTTGTCTGTCCGAAGTCGTCCTGTGACAAATGGTTCCAGACTTTGTAGTGTTAACCTTTCCACGCTAGAGCAACATATATGCATATGGTCTACGCATTAAAAGGGTGTTTCCTATTGAATTTGGGTCAAAGAGGCAAAGGTCAACGTGCATGGAAGACTTCAGTAGCATATGGTTTCCCGGGTTCAGAGGCATTATCTTTCTACCTAGAGTCGCTAGTATAAACATATATAGCTCCTTCATAGGAGACGAAGATATCTTTATTGAACTTTTAGGTCAAAAGGTCAAAGGGTCAAGCTCACTGGACATTAAAGTAAGCAATATGGTTTCATATAAAAATTTCTTGAACAATCGTGTAAATTGAAATGAATAACTTCTTGGTGTATATGAATACGGAAATATATGCATATAATTGAAAGATATTAACAAGTGATAAACCATACTTTGTATTGAAGATTAAGAAATCGCAAAATAGAGACTCCCCTGTGTGGGCTATGATACTCAGTGACGTTAGGCCTGGTGGGCCTCTTGTTTTGGTAGTATCACCAGCCGAGTCCCGACAGCCTGTCCAAAGCAGCAAATCTAATTATAGAGGCATCCGTACACAGCTTTCCTATATCTACGACTTGATCAACCATCTGAAGGTTTCCAAGTCTGTAACTTTGTCCAATGTATAGGCAAATGGATGCAGGCTTAATGAACATCGCGCAAGTAATGTAAAATATGGTGGGGGTAGAGAACAGTTGAACAACTATATACAGTTTGTAGTTTATAATGTTTAGGTATTCAAGCATATTGTATTCACGGTTAAAACGGTAACATATATACTGTGCAAATTTTTAAAATAAGTGAACTTTAGAAGAGTAAAAATCATCATTTTTCAGGGTATGTTTAGCAAGTGACATTCACACCCAAAATGAGACTGATGGATTCTGCACATACAACAATTTTTTTTCCGCCATCAGCACATGGAAACTTCAGCACCAACATCTTCATCAGGACGAATGCAACCATTAGGACACCGAGGAAACCTCTCTACTGTTTGTTCACTATGGTACTTCAGTGAGGAATTTTGTCCCATCTAATTCACATAATTCAGTAGGCAGATATTATGGTTCTTCGAGGTCCGTAATCTCCACCACCGACCCCCCCTCCCCCTCAATTCCCTTCCCCCATATTGACGAATAAAAAACACAGTGTCGGTTCTTTTTCGATTTAAATACCGGTATCAGTAGGGGCGGAATTCATTACGGTCAATAGCCCTCTCCCCTCCCATCCTACCTAATGAAACATGTTCTATGACACGCTTCTGTTAGCTTGATAATCCCCCCCCCCGTCCCGTGTTTTTAGGCCAGCTTCTGAGCTTGGTATGTTACCATTAATACATGTATATGTACACGGTATCGTATGAATATTATTTTGTTAGCACACCTGTTATCAATACTTTTTCTGGACAGGAAAACACGTAAGTTTTGGTTGGATCTGTCAAAAAGCATATTATCTGGATCCATTATCATATACACATTAAAAGCTGACGTGATCTAAAAAGAGTATAGTAACTCTTCACTGAATCAACATGTAGAATAATCACACCATTTCTTTATTGTTTTCTGCAATGCATATATGGTGAGTATACATTTCCTAAATAATGGGCCATACATCCAGGTTATGTTTTATGGTATCATCCAATATCAACAACTTAACAAACTTGCATGTACCATCGACATACGTTAATAATGTTGATCGGCACTAAGACAAAAGCTTGTACTACGTATTGACAAGGATCAGAAACATTTTCAGTGTCCTAATATGCAATCCCCCCCCTCCGCCAAGATTGTGATTTTTCACTAAGCTGAGAGAAGGAAGAGAGAGAAGGAGAGAGAGGCGAGAGAGAGAGAAGAGAGAGAGAGAGAGAAGAGAGAGGGAGAGAGCAGAGAGATGAGGAGAAGAGAGATTGAGAGAGAGAGAGAGAGGAGAGAGAGAAACTTTCACTTCCACTAGGCAGCAAATAAAGAATGTTTAATTTATAATAGAGTGAAATCCTGTCGTACATTAAAAGAGGTATAAAGAATAAAATAAAAAATCCATAAACTTCTAAAAGTTTATGTAAAAATCCACGTGCCCATTTTGTCCAAACAATTTAATTGAATGTCAAAATGAGCCCAAATGACTCATACAAGTGATTTTCTGTTAAAAGAGTGAACAATTTGTATGCATTATATCGTTGTATATAGTTCTCCAAATGCTTAAATTAGCGTTTATGAATCTCTAAAATATGTACCAGATTTTTTTTGGCTTCCTGGAAGCAAAAGCTTAAATGTTACTATATATGCATTGAGGTCGTTCTCTGTAGGTTTGAGGAACATACATCTATTCTAAAAAGTCGGAATATTATTCATGATATCTTTTTTTATTTTTAATATATTTCGAAAGGAATAAGTAGTAGTTTGGGGTGAGAATTTTTCCTGGTTAACTATAATGAGCGGTATTATGACAACTTTAATTCTTATCGAGTGGTCAGGTCATAAAAAGGATACACGCCATCCAATGTACTCAAGTTTTGCTACAATGTTAGACCGTACCACCCCCCTTCTCTTTTCTTTCTTTTTTTTAAAATGGTTAATGATCAATCATCTCGATTATGAATTTATTTTGATCGGTTGTTGAGTTAAATCTCATCCTGTCATATGTAATACGTAAAAGATGTATGGTTGTTTTTTTCATCTGGCGCGTGTATTTTATATGCTAAATTCGCCAAAGCGTAAAGGGGGGGGGGGCTGGGGGGGGGGGGGGGGGGGGGGGGGGGGGGGGGGGGGGGGGGAGAGGGGCAATATTTCTCATTGTCCCAGCTATGGTCGATATAACATTTCATTACAAACTGCATTGCAAAGGGAACCACAAAACTTGGGATGAAAATCTAAAAAAGTTCAAAATTTCAGGTCAACGAAATATGTGGTCAAAAAGATTATGGGAGCTGGGTTATTTTCCCCACGTTGAAATGTAGACTCGAATTTTCCCCATCATTGATTCAGTTGAAGAGAGCAATTTAATATTTAGATTATTGCGCACATTAAACGAATTAATTAATGCACGCTTCAATAGCAACATTTCAATTACAGTGTGCTTCACTTCAGCAGAATAATTAATGGTATTATTAAATTAATTCAGAATTGAAAATATCATTAATTATTGAGATATTGAGTTATTACGCGCATCAAATTAATTGATTATATCTTTAAATACTAGTAATTATTACTAATTGGATATCTTCAATTATTAAAGTTTATTTTAATTTGGCACTCCACATACATAATAATACTAGCGTTGCATAATGATGGAAGCGGGTTTCAAATGCAGGTCTACTTGGCAATTTTTGTTTATGCTCTAGGAATGTTTAACTGCGACAAAAGAAGCACAGCGCCATCGATGTATGTACCAGTTTGCAACAAAAAACATTAGGTCTATCCAGGTGTACACAAGACCACGAGGGCTTCTGCAGACAGGAAGGAAATTCTGTTACGGCCATCAAACAAGTGCTTTGTTTGAATTTGTGGACTTTGGCAATTCAGATTCAACCAATGCAATTTCATCCAATAACATGTTTGTGATTTCTGATGAAGTGAGATCAGAACAGTATGGTCTCGTGTGCTTTGGACAAGATATTGCAGCAAGCTCCGATACAGTGGCAGTAATGGCAAGTTGTTTTTACTCATTAGTCCGATTAAAATAGTTGAATCGTAAATAGAATATCTCTAGAGGAGAGACACCATACGTTCTGACCATGGGCAAATTGTAAAATAATAACAGACCATTTACAAATAGTAAACCATTACTTGATACTATATGATACCCCGAGTTGAAAGTAAACAGAATTCATCATATGTAGTGACGGTGGGGTAAGTTACATTTAGACTAATTGTAATAAGGATATTTACTGTTTTAGAACATGTGAAAGCTTTATTACCACATTACATTGCAGATATGTGGTAAATTACCAGGACTGTGGCGAACAATGGTGCAAGCTTCTCAGCTTACAAACTGGGGATGCCCTAATCACGGTTTGGGAAGGAAGGAGGTCGTCAACCAAATGGAACATATGCAAATACCAAAACATCACGGGATTCCCTCCCCGCTCAGCCAGTCTCTAACCGCGCAAGTCAAAACTCCGGAAGTAAGACGGCTCAAACGTGATGTGACGTCACATGATTCGTTGCGTCAGTTGCGTTCCAAAAGAGACACGAATAAGAAACACACAAGATCAAAAAGAGAAGCATTAACAGAAGGAGAAAGAAAAGAATCATTGGAACACCCACAGAAAAGGGATGTAGATTCCAAGAATAATAAACATAGAAGGTCTAAAAGAGAAGCACCAGATGAAGAAAGAAATTCATTCGAGCACCCAAAGAAAAAGGATGTAGATTTCAAGAAGTCCGAAGATGGTCACAATAAGTTTTTGAAATACGAAGAAAAAGAAGACGCTGGGTAAGGATATTAGTCCGTTTGTTTGTGTGCGTGTTTTTTTGGGTTTTTTTGGTTGTTTTTTTTTTTTTTTTTTTTTTCTTCAAATACATGTACATACCCCTCCCCCCTTTTTCCCCCTGAATCTTGATACCTTTGCTTCATAATTTCAGAGAGGACAAATCTAATTTGAAATTGGAGCGTTACATGGAAATAAAAATGCCTGTTGAAAAACCATCTCGAGAAAAAGAACCTCCCAAAACAGTCATTAAGATTAACACATTGGATGAACTGCAGAAATCTGTTGTAGAAAATGAAAATCAGCTTATTGCCATTTTCTGCAGGAAAGGTATTCAAACGTGCAAGAGGCCCATTTCATGTGGGGAATACAGAATTTAAGCTTTCTTTGCATCTTGCACTGCACATAAATTCTATAATCCTTTTTTTTTTTTTTTTTTTTTTGATTATAGGATGCAGATATTGTGCAGCAACAGAACCTAAATTTCAAATGCTGATTGATCACTTTAAAAAAGAACATGTGAACTTTTACCATGTTGACGTTGGCGAGATTGATATGCCATATCAATTAGCTGTAGACTGGACCCCTTATGTTAGGCAAGTTATATGCATTGTATTTAGTACTCTTTTAGTTACCAGTAACCCCCCCCCAAGTTTACACTCATCCAAGTCATGATCTTTCCAACAAATAAAATGATTTTTTTGTATATCATCTGGGGCTATTCAATTCTAGTAGCTTGCATGCCCATTTGAAGTTTCATTATATTGAACATAAAATTTTAACAAAAACATGCTTTGCTCCCTCTAAATATCAAATATTAATCCCAACATACAATTTATGTGATATTATAAATAAAGGTATTAGAATTCTTGAGGACAATTTCATTTTCTTGTCTCCATCCTTGGCCAGGTTTAAACCACAGGGAGTGACACAGCTGAGCCCCTATCAGTGGAGGGAATTCACAGGAGAGGAGTACAACTTCCGCACCATGTACGAGTTCCTGGACGAGCACCTCGAAAAGTTAGACACATTCTAAATATGACAAAATGGAAAGTGTACATTTGTTTTTCATTTTGAAAACAAACACTTTTTTTCTCTTTTCAGAATGGAAGGAGATACTAAAATAACTCGTACTTCAAGAGTGTAAAGGATGATGAACAAAAACCAGCAATGGATAGCTTGTGTGATTTGCAAACAATAAAGTGCTTATCATTTCGATATTTGATATCAATTTTATTATTTATAGAAATTACACAATTCTTTTATTTTCAAGATAGCCCTAATTGTGTGATCATCAGCAAAGATTCCAAAAAAGAAATCGTATCCATAACATTTTCATTATGTAAAACAAATCTTAATCACAAATATATAATAATGGAATTTTGAAATAAATTTGGCTATACACTGTATACAGACATGTAACTAAATTCCGAGTATACTTGAGTGTGTTTGGATTAGAGAGAAAAAACAAATCAAACATAATAAAAATCTAATCACAGAGTTTATAACATAATTAGTATGATTTCACTCACTTCCATTAAACTGGATTAGAAGTGATACAAATTTCCTACATTTGATAAATCATCTGCTGAGCTTTTGGTACAAAGAAAATGTACATGTAGCTCAAATTTTGGTTGAAACATGAAAATTAGTGGGTTTAAAACTTCATCATAATCAACAAAGAAATCCAACAATGCATTGATCTTCACACTGGCTTTCTTTGATCAACTTCAAATTGTTGTTGCAATTTACAGAAAACTAAAACGGATTGTACATGTATTTTCATAAAATATATAACCTTGTCGAGTTTTCTTTAAAAGGGTTTAAACCCTCAGGCTGGTAAATCTTTAATATTTGGCATATAAAAATATGGGTTCAGAAACCCCTAACAAACAAAATATCCTCCTATAAACACTTCAAAATTGACCAAGCACTCTCTCTCACTTGAACACGTAATATAACAATAAACAATACGAAAATGGAAATATTAGGATGTGTATAAAAATTGCACTATCACAGCTTGATCAACAACGATAACAACATCATTGTCAACTTGCAGCGAAATTTCCAAAATTTGTTTTCAACGCTATGGTGGGTTTCGCAGGCTTTTGACTGAGTTTCTGCTGGAGGGCGGCAGCCTCCATCTTCCTCTGTGAAGAACTAGTCTGACTGTGCTTTATTGCAAGTCCTAATTTTAATTTAAGGTCAGCATGTGACGTCATGATGTTCTTAAATTGCTCCGGATACGTAGGACCGATTTTGACCAGTCTCTGTAAGCAGTCGTCATGAATTGCCTGTGTAGGTTTAGACACCTTTGTGTAGTTCTTTTCATCCACCAAAAATGATACTAATACTGGTAGAAACAAGGACAGCAACTTCAGCCCTGAAATAAAATAAAACCCATTTTCATATCTTGACATTTCTCAACAATCAAAGTTCATCCAAATCCTTTTGTAGCATTTGTGCTGAATTATGTATTTACATGCACCCATGTTCTCACACTTGATTTGTCCCGTAAAAAATCGGTAATGCAAAATTAACACGAATACTGTGAATGGTACATTATACACCTATGAGAAGGTTATATATTAAAGGTGTTTTTATTATAAGATGTCTATTTTGTGATATTGGATAGCAAACAAAGGCAAAATGCCAGGACTTGAGGAACTTTACTTAAGGTAGTATCAGGCTGTGACATACTTTGTTTTGTAACATGAATAAAGGAAGGTTACCACGGTATCTATTACCTGGTCGATATATGGGTTAACTGTGAAATTTGATATCTTTAATATAACAATAAAATGAATTTTGGCAAGATTTTATGCAAAATGAAAAGGCAAATGAAACGAACAGCGATCAATCAATCTCGTAAGTTCAAAATAGAATACAAAACAAAAGTTGGGCAAAAACAGACCCCTGGATACACCAGAGGTGGGATCAGGTGTCTAGGAGGAGTAAGCACCCATCGCACCCATCATAAACCCATTGTCTTGACCAGGTAAACAGAGTAATTCATAGTCAAAATCAGTGTATGAAAAGGGCTTAATAATTGCTATGAAACACGTCAGACAGCATTTGACCCAATGGCAGATTGTATGGGCAAACTAGATCAATATGTCGTAAAGGCCATCACAAAAGATTTTTTTCTTCTTATGTAGAAGCATTTGAATGAATTCTGCCTCATAAGAATATAAAAACAGGTCAGCTAACAAAGGAGCACAATTCATGCCCATGAGAATTCCAACAGACTGTTGGAAGACCTGATCACCAAAAACTTAAAAAATATTGTCAATGAGGAACTCCAGCATTGCTTTAATACCCATACAATCACTGTAAAATAAGGAGATCCTCATTTGGAAACTGATGGAGGAATCAGACAAACCATGTAGTCTTTTATTTCCTACACAATGACTAAGTTCAACAATATACAATTTTCTCAGAAATAGAGGAAAATCAAAATCTTTGCCACATGCACATCTTCAATATCCAAACAAACACTCTGTTTATTAACCCTTATCATGTTATGCTGATTAATTTAGCTTTGCTCTGTACTGCTGATTAAAATTTAAACGATTGAGAAATTTCTTGTCCAGTGATTTTTCCTCTCTCAATTTTCTTATCGATCAACACTAAACGATAGACCAAACATGAGTCCAATGAGAAATGACAAATTACAGATTTTTTTAAACTTGGAAACCCCCAAATATGAAAATAGATCGATCAACTACAACATGTTCGAACGCAACTATTGTTGTGTTTAGCGGTGAGCGTCAATTTTTTCAGAACAACTAAAGTTGTGATTAGCGTGATAAGGGTTAAGACCCTCGCTTAAAAACTGTGGGAGGAGTTAGCTGGACAAATTATGAACCATCCAATTTCAAATAAAGGGCAAGAGTCATAATTGCACCATGATCTTGAGTGACCCACAAAGAAGCTACATACTGTTACAGAGAAATGAAACACTGTACCATAATACATTCTGTCTAAAAACAGGCATATAATCAAAGGCCAGAGGGGCCACAAAGGCGTCGAGCACATCATATTACATGTATATATGATCTATGCTAATTTGTTATGACCTAAAAAAAAACCTATTTGCAGAATGCATGGGGGAAACTTCTTGTCGATCATGACTAGTTTCAGTAATGTAAATTGGCAAAGTTAACATCTGAGAAATATGCAGATTGCAATACTACATTGCTTTAGCAACTAGATTTTATTTATCCAATTCTGGTTATTCGAAATCATACGCCCCAACTGTTTGGGAAAATTCTCATTCACACTCTAGATTCATCCGCGAATATGTCTGTAACTCTTGAATATTAGAAACAGTAACATCAACAGTTGATTTGTTATTCTGCTTTTAAAATGTCATTTAAATTCAATGTAGCGGATTATATTATGTTTGCAAATAGGCAACATCGATTTAATCTCCAGTGAACTTGAAAATTAAAGTAGTCATTTCTTATAATTAAATTTCCAACGACTATTTTGAAGTCATAAACTTTATTTAGAAGTTCTAAAAAACAAAACAAATGTCAAAGTTCATGTCGTAGGAATTTAGCTTCAACTGACGTCATAATAACACTTCAATCATTTGTCTGTGACGTGTAGAACTGTGACGTAACTTCTACTGATGTCATAATAACGCTTCGATCATTTTGCCTGTGACGTGGAGAACTGTGTCGTGCAAAGTTCAGTCTATACGGTATGAACTGTAAAATTTGGGTTTACACGGATATGAACCTGGAAAACTGTAATAGAACAGAGAGGGAGACCATACGCAAACTTTAATTATTATGTTTTAAAGTCTTGAATATTTCGTAAGAACCTATGATCAATTCAAAGATAGCACTATATTTTCGCCCATTGAAATTGGCTGAACGCCAAGGCATTGCAGAGGCAAAATTCGCATGATCGCTAGAAGCCTGTCTCGACACCTTAAAAACAAATTTATTAGCTTAAATAATGTCAAAGGACCATGTATACAGTTGGTTTCTTACTTTTATCATCCTCCGCTTTGGCCACCAGTACCTCCGCCAGATTCAGTGAGGCAGTAATGAGTGCTTGTTGGGAATCCAGCCCAGATTTATCATCTTTAAGTATGAGTAAATATTCTAAAAATTTGGCAGCCACTCCTCGTATATAGGGTGCCGCTTGTTTGGTGTCCAGTTTTTGTATCACTGACATGAACATCTGCAAACATTTCAACTGCACCTGGAAGGAAATGTGGCATTAAAGTTTTACTCATTCCTACAATACATGTACATGACCACTGCCTCAAATAAAATTTTCACACTTTCCTCAATTACAAATGTTGACACGTGTATGCATATTATGTTGACAGCTACTGGAGTGGGGTTATAATTATTTCGAGACATAGTACAAACTATACTCCACTGCCCAGCATTCTCGTCTTTGATGAGAAGCTGATTATCTACACACTGCATTGTAACGCCCATTAGACATACCTCTTGAATGTTGGATTCCCAACAATCCCTAAACACAGTGACACATTGTTTCTGAATTGCTGGGGTCTGTGCTATCTCCTCGGGACCCCACACTAAAAACATAGTTACTGTGGCAAGAAGGGTCACTTCATCCATACCAGGTTTATCATCAACTACAATAGAAAGTATTAGAATTTAACATCTTTCTAATGGGACAGTTCATTTAAACAGTATAAAATAAGGAAATGTGTGCAAATTAACCTACTGAAATAAATAATTGATCACTAGGATTGAAACTCAGAGGTAATGATCGATATTGGAATTCAAACTAAAAGCAGCACTTTCATAATCAGGATGTTTTCCACTAGCATGATGAAGCCAGGATCAGAAAACGACTAATGAACAACAAGAGTTACAGGAGTGAGGACTCTATAGAATTTAATTCAATTATTGTCATCAAAACATGCAATGAACATGTCTCCTGTATAGAATTGGTTTCAGGGATAGAATTTATCCACCTGCCTCATAACAGAGTCACAGACCATGATGATGACTGATATGAAATCAATATAACAGCTATATCAGCTCAGCAGATTGTTAAAACAACAATTCAATAAAAGTATTAATTACAAATTAACCAACATTTTAATGCAAAGAAAATGTGGGAAAATTATTTTTAAAAAAGCAGCATTTCAAAATAACTACAGTTGAACTTTGGTATCTCGAACACTGATATCTCGAATACCATGGTTATGTTGAAGTGATTCGTAGGTACCATCCACCTATTTTCTTTAATAGTATTTTTAACCTTGATACCTCAAATTCACAAATATCTCAAAGTTTTTTCTCAGTCCCATCGAGTTCGAGATAACGAGGTTTGACTGTAATTTAATATCAGTGAAATAAGCTGTATAAATATTTTGCTACTGACTATCTACAGAAGTATAGCTAACAATCGTGCGACATATTCTATCCATTGATAGAACAACATTTTATTCCAGGGCAAAATGAATTGTTTCCTAATGACATTTCTAATTGTACACTTCATTTCAAACAAGAAATAAAATTTTCCAAATATATTTACATGGGTCATATTGAATGCATGAAGTTCATACCTGGCTTGGCATTTTGAAGTACAGTAACTAAAGCACTCTTGAGAAGTTCCTTCCAATTATTTCCAACATCTTCATCCTCTAAAAACGAGGAAGAACACAGTGTGCGGAGGGCCGTCAGACAACCCTGAACCAAAACAGGGGACTTTTTCTCTGCACCTTTATTGGACATCTCCCGTAAAACCCCCGTGATGAGGAACAGAATTGTAGGAAGAACAGAAGTGGAGCCTGGAGAATACAGCAAAACAGTTAGAAATGCAGCCATTGGGATAATGTCTCTAAGAAAAGTTTTTTACCTCACAAGGTTTGTTCCATTTACGTACTTATTTCTTCTGTCATCCTCAACATCAAAATATTACTATTCTATCATACAATGCACCTATCATTTTCATTATTAATTCCAAAGAAGGTTCTGTGAAACTTACCATTTTTGGAACACAAATTTGGGAGGTCTGCCAGAGTAAGTACGATGGAGGCTACAAGTGAACAGTTTTCGTCTGACATTTTGGTGAGCCTTGTTGGGACTTGGAATCCTGTGCTGGGAGCTGAGGGGTTAAGGGCTGGAATTTGCCTGGATATAACACATAAACACACTTCTAATGCAGCATACACCACAGATTTCTCTGGAATGATGTCCCCTTCCTCTCCACCATCTCCCATAGAACCACTCTCTGAAGTGTCCATGGACTCAGAGCTACTGCTTGTTGAGGCTTCCAATTCTTTTTCTGTAGAAATTGAATATGTGTAAACTAATACAACAATAAGAAGGTGAAATTCTCTAGCTCCCTTTCAATTCCATTGCTTTTCTTTAACCTACCTTTGACTTTCACCCTGTCTTGCTGTAGACAATCTTTCCCTGCCAACAACACTGCTTTAAGCACTTTAACAGCCAATAGCTGGGTATACACATTGTCCTGGGTCAGAAACACTCTAAAAACACAGCAATTCTTTTTACAGTCACATGTTTACAGCATTTTTTTCCCTTTATATCATTACTCTATCAATCAAGAACAATTATAACTAGAAAATGGACAACTCAGAAAGGGTCCTACAATGAAGAGGTCAGCAGGTCTTTATATCAGTCACCTGAATATTAGTTAGAAGTATCACCAGCTCTAAGAGAATGAAAACTATAATAATTTTCTGTTCTGCATATTAACGCTAAATTCAACAAATGTGTTCTTAACACACAAATGAACCCAAAAGTGCACATACTGATAAAGGACTTCTCCATAATACATGTTATATCAACACTATATGACACAAATAAATTTGGTAAAAGGCTTTCTGCTCCTCTATCTCATTTCAATTAAGTATGAACAATATCAAAGAGGAAGATATTCAAATGTTACAGTGCTACCCACTGTTTCTAAATATTCATTTAAGAAACAACTCTTATATTTTTTCAGCTGATTCAGGTATCCCCGAATTTTGGATGGTAAAACTGCATCAATGCCCAAAGAAAGAGGCTTCACGCAAAATTTGAAAAGAACTAAAATGGTAGTTATCAAGAAGTTAAAAATGTTCAATTGTTCACAGATGATGATGGACTTGGACCAAAAGGTCACCTGAGTAACTCAGATAACCTAAAAAAAATTTAAGTCCCATAACTCCATAGCAACAAACTCAATGAATCGAAAGGGTCTTTCTTTTCTTAATGCGAGCATCACCATTAAATTCTATAAAAATAATCTCTAGTTGTTGTGTGCCAAAAAACTTGCTATAGGAAATTTGAGTTATTATTTGCCATAGACCCCCTCACGCCAAAATCTGTGCAAGTCGGTAAAATAGCTAGTTTATAGCTAATGTTAATTGTTGATGTATAAGTCCGACTTTCAAAATAAAGCTTATTTAATTTAAAAATTTTAATTTAAAAAAAAGAAACTACTGAAAGATAGATGGAGGGATGGACAGATGGATGGGGCCGAGAGTTTGATTACTGTAAAAGTCTTTAATTTTGCAGGGCTAAAATTTAGGGATTTTTTATATTTTAGCATTTCGCGATTGTTTAAATTTCGCAGATAGTAAATATTCTAAGCTAGAATCATATACCCAAATACACTGAACAGCACTTCGCGATGGTTTTATTTTCGCGATACTGATATAATCACGAATATAGCGAAACTAAAACCCATGCGAATATTTCCCCCCTTTACAGTTCTATGGGGCACCCAACATATAGTGGGCCCTAATCAAATCTTTCATGTGCCTTGTTATGCAATCCTGAAAAAGGTTTGATGAAATGTCTAGCAGAATGCTGACTACTTACCTATGCATTACATTTAGAACTTCTTTGGACAGTATTGGATCTGCCCCAATTTGTTGTTTCGGCCAATCAGAACTCAGAACTGCAGCGATTGCTTTCAGAATTCCATTAACAGCATGCGTAGAAAGGACAGTTTGAGGATTAGACAAGGCTTCTACACATATACCTAAAAGAGATTGAATTTACAATAACTAACTCTTTATAATCCAATACCAAGGGCATATTTTACATATACATTATTTGCTATTAAAATGTTATGTAAAACAAATTAATCATGGAAGGTGAGTTTCTGGAAACATCAAATTTACAACAAAACAATGGTACCTAGAATAAGATACAGGCGATCAGAGTTGATCTCATTCCTCTTCATGTTAGCCGGAGCATTGGCAGGGACATTTGAATTTTTATCACTTTCTTTGTTCATCTCCCCAACAGAAAACCCCGTCTCATGAAGCCAGATGGCGAGGGCATGGAGGATAGGAGTCCATCGCTTTTTATAGTGAGGCTTAGCACTGTCTATTGTGTCTGGGTGATAGAACGTTCCACCATCTGATGGAAGCTGACTAGAATATTCTGAAGATGAATGAAACAAAAATTTATTGTGTATCTGAAATGAAATTTGAAACTATTACCCCTAACAATGTACATTGATATAGGTAGAAGGGTACAGGTACTTGTTTGTACACCACCAGCTACCAGACTTGACTTGTACCTGTACAGGTAACTTGTTTGTACACCACCACTACCAGACTTGACTTGTACCTGTACAGGTACTTGTTTGTAACCCACACTACCAGACTTGACTGTAACTGGGGGGAGGGAGAGGTACGCGTAGTCTCGGAGGGCCCCCAGCCAGTTCTGACTGAGGGTGGGAAGTTCTGGCTGTACCAGGGACAGCAGACTCTCCCTGGAACTCTCCCCATAATCCTCCTCCTCTTTCTGGGGTTTGGTCTCTTTTTCATGCTCCCTTTCTACAGCCACAATGTAGACCTGGAATCAACAAATTTCAATACACATTTAGGTACAGATATACCAAATCATACTTTTGATCAGATAATCAATTTGTCAGATAATTTTCATCAGTAAAGCCACATATCAGATTAACCAATTAAATCAAACGGTAGTGTCCTATCATTTCTTGAATCTACTAATTAAAATGTAATGATTCATAGTGATAAGCATGACTGTATATGGTATATTACTTTACATACAAAAACTCAATACATTATTCATTTATTTTGATAATACACTTATTGAAATATACTTCTACATGTCTGACCTCTGCCCAAGCTCCCAGTACTGCTAATTTCTCCATGGTAACAGCACTTTCATTGTATAAAGGTGACTGAGATTTCCCAGCATTCAATTTGGCTAGAGAGGACACCAGAAGTTGATGGACTCTACGAAGGTCATTGAGGTCACGTGCTACTCCACTGCCAATCCATGTACTACACACCTGTTTAAACATCACATACTCTTATAACAAAGTACCATGAACCATAGAAAATTCTAATCCAACAGGGAGTACAAGATAAACTTCCATAAACCCTAAATCTAGTAGCTCCTGTTAACAAGAACAACAACCATGCTTCAAAATACACCCATCAAATATATTTGAAATATTCATTACAAACAGGATCAACATGAACCTAACCCACTGATTCATCACTCTTATTTAGAATCGAAGAGAGAGAAAGAGAGAGAGAGAATCAATAAAATGATAGTTCCAATAAAGTCTTGAACTTGATGGGGCCCTAAAAAAAACTTATAAATGCAGTTTTAGTGGAAAGTTCTGTACTCGACATGCTAACCTAATGAGCTACTTGGCTAAGCAATTATTAATAAATAGAAATGGAATTTTCATCCATGTTTTCAAAGGAAGAGCAAATGTAGCTGTAACTTCACATTCATTTCGACATATCCATAATATTTGAAATACTGATGTTTGAGATTCTAAAGTTCACATGCAAGTTGGACCTATGACATCATAGGCTTCTTCCTCATGTGTACCAAGTCTGATGATCCTAGCTATATAAGTACAGTTTTTAATAGGCTGTCAGATCAACAACACATCCATGAAGGGTGAATATGTGGATCAAGTTTGGTTATCCTTGCCTTAGTATTTCTGTTCTCTTGTGTCTATAAAATTAACAATGCAAGTTTTATCTTGACCTATGACCCTAAAACCAATATATTTTTTCCTCTAAATTCACTAGGAACAAGTTACCAAATTGATTATCCAAGCCTAACAAGTATTGTTGTTGGTGCTGACAGAAGAGATGTACTGCAACATAATATAATACAACCTATGTTGGGCAAATAAAATCTAGAAAAACTGACTCAGTTAGGCCCCCACAGAATTTCATCTTAGAAATAATACTAACTTTACTATCACTACAAAATAAACAATACAAAACTAAGAAAGTTGTCAGCCATGAAAACTCTATTGTAATATACATGTATGTCATATGATATGTTTGTATCATGTGAAACAGCCTGCAATACTCATGTGTACTAGGAAACTACAATGAACAGCTACAACAGCAATTTCCCAATACTTACATCACAAGCAGCCGCAGTAACATCTGATGAAGTGTCTGGTGAGAAAGCTGGACGGAGAGCTGCACTAACCTAAAATGAATAATCTCCTCTTACTGTTTTGTTTCATGTCACACTGAAAAACCAGTCTTAATGACTTGTAATATTTTCTACCTGTGCCTGGAACTGTTCTAGAATCACATGACCTGGAAACTCGGGCTCTGGAACAGTGGCAAATTTAGTGATGATATCCTGCAAAATAACACATAATGTATTTTTATGGATGAAACAGTTAATGTCACATCTTTTGACAACTCTTAAATTTAAAATAAATTTGGGTAATATTTTTTCTTCTTACAAAAAATAAGTAAATACCTGTAGAGCTGATAAGCCAGCTAGACGAAGCTGATTGCTGTCTGATGTTGCTGCGATGAAAGCCATTCTGACAAGCTCCGAAAGATGTAGAGCAAGGTAATTTTCTGGAATGAAATCATAATTGAAAAATGTTACACTACATGCAAGGCCCAATTAGGTAATAACAAAACTGCAAATTGTTGATTAAAAACAGACTTACCATTGCTGGTTTTCTGTCTTATTTCTCTGGCTAGTTCAAGGTCAAAGTGTGCCTGCACTCCCTCACATGCCAGGAGAATTTTCTGTAGACACTCTGTAGCAAACACTCTAGTTGGCCACCTGTTGAAAATTGTTAACAAACCTCGCATCAATAAGTGATCAATAATCTACTACCTTTCAACAATATGTCACATCAATAAGTGATAAATATTCATATCCCTTTCAAAACTTTCCAGATCATGCACAGATTATTTATAGTACAAACCTTGGTGCCACAGTGGGATGAGTGACGTCTGGAGCTGAAGCTTTGAACTCTAGTTCTGCATCTTCCTCTTCATCATCGTCGTCATCTTTTTCCTTGTTGTCAAGGGTTCCACTCTCAAGTGGCCCACTACTACCTGCATCTAAAGAGAAAAAAAACAACCAAGTTTGAGTGATGTGATGTACAGTTTACAGGTCCTCATCTACCTAACTGACAAACGCATTGCTTGCTCAAGTTTAACTATTTCATAACTACCAAATGCAAATATGGAAACTAACAATAACAAAATTATGATCATAAAACACTGGAATTTACTTTCACAAAATAAGACCTCTGAAAAAAAAATCCTGCCATCACTTGATCAATATTGAACAGACCCAACATTTACCTGTGGAGGATGACAGAACACCTTTGAGAAGTAGCAGCCATCTTGTGAGATTTTGAGTGGCCAGTGACTGAAGCAGACTGATAAGTGTGTCCTGCACATCGGAGATCAGCTTGCCGTCAACCTCTGTGTCCATCATACCAAACAACAGGCCCTCCAGTCCTGTCTCTGTGACTATAGAATCCTCATTGCTGCCATCTCCTGCCAGGGTCAAGGCCTGCTCACTGACCTCTCCAGCCTCCCTGGTCACCAGCTGTCGCAGGCAGCCCACCGCGGCCCGGCGCAGAAGGAGGTGGGAACTAGTCAAGGTCGCCTGAAATAAAACACAGGGCACTCAAAACCACAGCAAGATATTTACTGAATATGTATATGTTTATACTAATAACTTCTTTTTTATAAAAACATTATGAAATCAAAAACATGCGACAAGACAGATGGACAGAATGTACAACTCCCCCTGGAAGAGGGAAGACATCAAGATATCTGTATGATAATCCAAATATCTTTACAATAATTAATGTATCAGTTTGCTGTGATAATCAAATTGTATGACCAATCATTTCATCATCATTATTTCAAGAAATCCAAGACAGACATTTTGAAGTGTGAGAGAAAAGAAGCAAAGATTGTGAGAGAAGTGAGAGCTGACAGGGTACCAGTTTATACTTCCTTTAACATTGCAAACAAACAGAACACAATTTTTCAAATTTTCTAGGGAATCACTTATCTAGATCTTTGGGATTTAATATTGGTCAATTTCATGACTTACAACCTAAACAATTGCAAAGGCCTAATGAAGTTTCCTGATTATTAACCAGTCTAAAGACTTATATCTCCATGACAATGTTCACAAAAATTGACCCACATTCCCCAAATGAAAAAAATCAATTAAGAATGTCACTTACACAGAGATGAGGCACCAGAGAGGTGAGGTTAACATGGCGGGGAGCAAACATGTGTAGCTGTTGTAGACAGGTGATGGCCTCCGCCTGCACCAGGGAATCCGGGTGATCCTGCATAATGGCACAGCACACCATACTGTACAGCCGGGCTGTGGCGATAGCACCACT
>CAJDSM010026812.1:0-31750 GCA_903981925.1 Ostrea lurida | reverse complement strand
CACATGAGAAAGATCTTATTTGCAGTGGCATTGTTAACTTGGTTTTTGATGCTGTAGGTAACAGTGGTGCTATCGCCACAGCCCGGCTGTACATTGTTAACTTGGTGTTTGATGCTGTAGGTAACAGTGGTGCTATCGCCACAGCCGGCTGTACATTGTTAACTTGGTGTTTGATGCTGTAGGTAACTGGTGCTATCGCCACAGCCCGGCTGTACATTGTTAATTGGTGTTTGATGCTGTAGGTAACAGTGGTGCTATCGCCACAGCCCGGCTGTACATTGTTAACTTGGTGTTTGATGCTGTAGGTAACAGTGGTGCTATAGCCACAGCCCGGCTGTACATTGTTAACTTGGTGTTTTAATGTTGTAGGTAACAGGTGTTACCTACAGCATCAAACACCAAGTTAACAATGTCAGCGGGGCTGTGGCGATAGCACCACTGTTACTACAGCATCAAACACCAAGTTAACAATGTACAGCGGCTGTGGCGTAGCACCACTGTTACCTACAGCATCAAACACCAAGTTAACAATGTACAGCCGGGCTGTGGCATAGCACCACTGTTACCGTACAGCATCAAACACCAAGTTAACAATGCACTGCAAATAAGGGCATCCCCTCATAACAATACATGTGTAATACACACCAAATGCACACACAAACAACCCGCAATGTCACATACAGGTGACTCTTGATGGCTTGAACCTTGATCTCTCAAAGTAACCTCTGGTCCAAAGTTTGTCTCAATATAGATCAGTAAATTTAACTCTCATTCTTTCAAACTCCAAATCTTTTCAAGACTCTGCATATAATCACTTCAAATTTACATGATATATCAAACATCAACCATTAAAAAGTTATGGCAAGGTTATAGTGTTTGCTGATAATCAAATACTATATGCCCCTGAATTGGTGTTCCATTCAGTGTTCTCATCTTATGTAACATGGCTGTAGATGGGAAGCTGGACCTATAAATGCAGTCTACAGTCAGTTCAGTTGGTGATACAATGAAGTCTGATCTTGTTGTCATTATTGGGGAGGATGATAGTCACCTGCATCGTAGGAAAATCTGCATGTCATTCAATTTTCCTACAATGATGGATTCCATGACATCATAACCTCAATAATGACAACAAAGCCACACCTTACCATTTAGGCAACACTGATTTCACCCATTTTCTGCCAAAGGAACATGTTTTAAAGTTACCTTGTAACTCAGGTCCCAGTGATGTGATAAGAGCAGAGAGACATTTGCCTAGACACTGATGGACATCGACTGTAGAGGGAGGGACTGACAGCAACAGCTGTAGGACGAGGGAGAGGGTGGGCTCCACGTAACTCCTAAACATGGGGCCTCCAGAGTCAGCAATCAGTCCCAGGGCATGTAGCGACCACACCTAGCAAAGAATAGAAATGTGTCATTTCCACCAGCAAAATCGTGTACAATTTTTAAACCGTTGTACTACCCTGTACCCTCCACTCTGGGACCCATCGTGGACAATTTATTCTCTTCTTACCACTGCAAACCGATTTTGATCAGTAGTGGTTGTATTTGAGAGGGAATTGTGTTTGCCCACTTGCACATTTGGGTTTCCGTGGGTACTCTCGTTTCCTCAAACAGCAAAGAGAAATTTGCGTCAATATTAATCTGACTAAAACAGTAATATAAGCTGCAGAACTTGTGTGTTTTTGTAAAGTTTTATACATTCCAAGTTCAGGTCACCTTTATCATTTTTATAACATTACATGTGTGAACTCACATGAAATAAACATAAATGATATTTTTAAACAAAAACTTTTGGAAACAAACTTAGAATTTTCGATTTTTTGTGTTACCCACATTTCCATCTAGGGTCGGCCTATCGAAACAAACTAATCTAAAGCCCATGACAGTTCAGCAGTAAATTGAAAGGACAATAAGCACAAGTGCAGTCAGCAAGAAAAACAAAATAATTAATTTTGCCATTCTTCATTATTCATGACTTATGTATTCCTCTATTAATGGATGATGGTAGCTGCTTTGTTGAAGTTCTCAACAGTGCAATTCAAAAACAGAGGAAATGTTGCCAGTTGGTATGTTTACATGTAGCAAATGATACATGTATCTATAATTCAGAAACAAATTCACTTTACCTCTCTTGGTTTTTGTTATATATTCCCAAATAACTTATAAATATTTTAAAAAGCTTATTTCTTTTTACAGTAAATTGATTCGGTAGTATCAATATATACAATCTACCTCTTATTGTTGTTTATTCAATAATTCACACAGGAGTGTATTTTGCAACTGTCATAGTCATGTTAAAGCAAAAGCTACTTTTAATTTGAATTTTGAAATGTAAACTAATCATAAATCAAATAAAAATCCAAATGCATTACTCCACTACTCCTATATGATTTATATCCATATAAATGAATAAAGTGGAGAATGGCGATCTGATGGCAGGCTTTTTGAAAATTAACATAAATATTATCTACTCACAAAAAATAAGGCAGTATTCAGGAATGGAAAATTATGAATGTGTTATTAAGACGGTCTTGCTTGTCAGTTTTCTACAAAGGACTCCGCATGATATCCCTGCATTCATCATTATCAGAGTTATACCTGTACGACAGGTGAGTTGGAATCCTTTGCTAGTGCAAGTAAAATGCTGACGCTGGTGTTGAGATGTTGTCCTGACCCCATTCCTCCCACATAACGGTGTAAACACCCCAGGGCCAACGAGTGTCCAGTTCGATTGATTACATCTCTAGCTGATTTCAGACTGAATTATATAATACACAAATATAAGCTTACACAAGAAAAAATATAACAGCAATAAATCATTTAATATGTCTCAACAAAATGTTCTATGTTCAGTTTTATCATGTCATTTATGTGAATGTTTCCCATGCCATCTTACAGATGCACTGACAATAGCCCTACCTGTTAAAGCTGTACTGTGCCATGTCTGCAATAAAGCGACTGTCTCCTACCACCTGTGCAATTCGACCAAGAGCTTCACCTGCTGCACAACGCAGAATAGGGTTGGTGCTGCTGAGTGCACCCTGAAATTTATCATCAAGATAGTCAATCAGGTCTGTAGGGTTTACCCTTATCTCATTAATGCTTGTGATTAAACATAAACTGTTACCATGATCAGGTTAAAGGCAGACTTCTTTACTTCATCTGGACCCAGGCTTTCTTTTGCATCTGCCAAATTCTAAAATAAAGAATTAAACTTCAGTAACAACTAAAAATGTCCAAATGGAACCAATACCTCCAGCTGGGCACACTTAATGGAGGAAATAGTGAATAGTTTTTAAGATATTTTCTGGACAATGACCACATAAACCCACCCCCTCTCAAAATGAAAATAACATCTACCACCTCCATTAATTTTATCAGAGGCACATAAGCCTTATAAGTCACTTGAGTATCAGTTGAAAGTATGTTGAGTCAGAGTGACCTTGATCTTTACAAAATGAACTTGAACAACCTTTGTCTTAAAGTCATTTGCTTATTACTGATTTGTGTGATGTATGATCAATGCCTGTTCAAAAACTGTCAACATAAGGAACTTTTTCATTATAAGGCATATGCTCTGGGTGAACATTACTTTTCCAAAATGACCTTTAGTCCAAAAGTCCCATCTCAAGGAATATTTGTGATCAATCATGATCAATTCCACTGAAAGGTTTAGAAGATGGAAACTTTCATATAAAAATTTATTGAAACAAGGAACTGTAAAAAATTTATGTTCTGAGTGACCTTGTCCTTTCCAAAATGACCTTGAAAGACATTGGTCCTCAAGTTCTTGTCTCAAGGTTCATTTGTGATCAACTACATCAATTTCTGATGAAAGATTTAGAAGACATGAGCTCGGATGGACAGACAAGACATGATAGCGACTATATGCAATTCCGAAATTTTTCGAGGACCATAAAAATGGCCGAGAGAAGTTAAAACATTGATATTTCAACTAACATACAAAGAGAGATAATCTATTTATTCAGAAAAGTTTACTTGAGACTGGTTTAAATAATCTAAGAATATGCCTCTATTTACTTGTACATTATAGAATTTGTTTGTACAGATCTCCCAATTCTTACCTTTAAAGCACAGAGAACAGCGGTAAAGATGTTCATCTGTACAGCCTGTTGTCTCACAGACTTTGCTTGCTTGATACACTCAATAAAATGTTGTAACATCTGCAGCCTGTGTTTGTGTGCCACACGAGGGAAAACCAGCCCATACAGCCTTACTGAGCTGTCAATCACAGCCACCCCCAGAGGTAGGGGACCAGGAATAGGGTCGTTCTAAAAGTATA
This sequence comes from Ostrea lurida, assembly GCA_903981925.1. NCBI lineage: Eukaryota > Metazoa > Mollusca > Bivalvia > Ostreida > Ostreidae > Ostrea > Ostrea lurida. Next base: position 27,441 of record CAJDSM010026812.1, on the reverse strand, counting down.
ATCACAACATGAACATTTCAAATACTGTGTTTCTTAATCCCAGTTCTCTTTTTATTCATGAACAAAAGACCAAGAAATCAGGTAACCATTACAGTAGTTTAGTCTTTGCCAATTAGTGTATAGAGCCATAAGCAAGTCAAATTTTACACAATATAGTACATTTCATGAAAAAAACACCTTATGATTAAAAATTACTTTGAAATCTGTTTTGTCTTAATTATGGACTATAGTGCAAAAATCTGAGCATTATATCCATGCTCCTTTTAAGTGTAGTATGCAAACCTGGATGGCTGTGTTTTAACAATCATGTAGTATCTACAACTGTTCAGAACAATATCACATTCAACTGCTAACATTTCATCTATGAGTTGAATGTTTTTATAATTGGAACAGATACTTGTCAATTTATTAAAAAATCTAGAAAAAGAAGTGGATTTATTTGTACTACAGAAAAATAGTATGGAAAATGATTCAAATATGGCATTATGCAGCACAAACCATTTCATTTCAGCATTACAAAGACACATAAAGTACATGACACAGTGCCTAATTTGATCCTAGAAAAGTAAAGTTGGACATACCATAGAACATCTGGCATACAGAGACTGAGAGTCATGTTCCAAAGCTCCTGACCCCGAGGCACTGTTAGGCTGCAGCTGTCAATGAAAGAATGTTTATGTGAGTTATTTTACATATATGGTAAACAGAAGCATCATATGGTCTTTCCTCTACTTCCTGCACACTGTTCTGTCAATCTAACAATCTAAAAAGACACTTCAAGCATTTTCAAGCAAAAGGCAAGAAAGATGGTCAAGACTTTTGTTGAATTTTACAAATTTCAGAAAAAAGGAAAACCAATAGTAGGTTTGAAATGTCTAACTTTTATGAATGAAAAAGTACATTCTAATAACTTGAATGAATTTTGTCTGAATTAAAATTGAAAATAAGAATAGATAGTAGGAACTGCTTATATCATTTGAATAAAATATATAAGCTTTAATAGATAGTCGATAATGTCAAAGCAGTTAGTAAAGCATCACTCGTCATGCTCTTGGTTGTATTTCAAAGATTCAACTTAATATTTTCATGCAATTACTCCGAAATATGAGAATTTATCTACAGCGTATTTTAGATAAAATTAAAGAATTTCAATAAGAACTACTACATGATCTTGCATAGAAGTAAAGTCCAGAATATCGAGAAAAAAACCTGTTATAAACGCATTCTGAAGTTATAAAAAAAATTTTATTATTTTATACTGCAATGCTGGGTAAATTTCCTGAATTAGGAATTTGTATAATTTATATTTCACAATCTGCATTCCCTAATGTTAATACATTCATCACAATAACATTCTACGAATGTGCATGACAACTGCTAAGATAATGAAAAAAGAAACAAGCAGAATTAGAAAAAGGCATTTGAAATACACTGGAATAAACATTCCTTTTGTTCAAATGCAAATATCAAACTACCAAAACGACATGTTAGATGTAACATGCCTATCTGTACATTTCATTGTCATTCATTGTGAGACAAGACAGGAGATTTGGTTGATCATGCCTGCATTCAAAACGCCACGATGAATCAGAATGCAGATTGTACTTACTACCTCTTTATCAACTTTACGATTGGGTTCAAACTACAAAGGGAAGGCTAATATGAAAAGTCTTCATCCTCAATATATGCCAGGAAATTTACCTTATCTAATACACAGACGGAGCCTCATTAATCTGGACATTTACAATCAAAATGCTTCACCTATCTCATCTTTGAGGGAACTTAATTCTAACAATATTTATTGCATTCCTGATCTAAAATTTGCATTCCAGATCTGAATGGTAAAGGTTTTTTTTATACGTTCATTTCAATTCTAGCTAGATTTATTTGTAAAGAAAATGCAACAAGTTTAAGCAGCTTCCTGATAGAAGTTATTGCCTACGTCCAAGCACGAGCTACCTCACTAACTGGTTAACTTATCTATGATGACATACAAGTTACAGAGTGCATGTCTATTATGATATTTCAGTGTCAATTTTATCTGAAATGAATGCAGCATTAAACAATAGACAGATCATTCAATAATTCAAATGATCTCTATGTATTCACGACTGAATTCCTATCAGATATGAAGTGTGTTCTACTATGGATTCATTTCGGCCTACTCAAATCACATTTTTGCATAATGCATGTAAATGCATGCAAGTGAAAACAAATGGTTGCAAATTTCCATCAATTCATTTCTTAAATGTTAATTGTTATGAAATATTTTCACTTAAAAAAGTCATATATGTGCCCTTAATGTTTGTAATGATACAACATTTGCATCAATTTGTGTCTCTTAACACTTGATAAAATTGAGAATGCTATGGTTCTTACTTAGTATGACGTTTTTAATGCATGAGCATACATTTGTAACTTTGACTTGCCATGGAGATTTCAGCAAATCAAAATGATGATGGGTTTAGACAGATCAAAGCAGTTACAGTTCATAATAACAAAGATGGACAGAGCTGTCTGCCATTACGTGGACAAGCACCAGCAGATCAAAAAGTTTGGTCAATGCAGTAATGAGGAGTAAGCAAATCTTACATTCAATAGTATATGCATGTTTCAATTTCAGTGCTTTGAAATAAATCATGTATTTAAAATTTTGAAAATATCATGACTTATTGACTAAATTCATCGAAGATTTTCTTTATTTCAAATCAGTGAAAATATGTGTATTGGTTACAATAAGTTTAAAAATTTAGAGATGTGATTAAGATACTCGCATATTTCATTTAATTAATTGTGTTTTGTCTTTGGACCAAAGTGTCCTGATTAATAAGGCACCACTGCACATATTTCAACCAAGTCATATTTCAATATAAATCTAAGAACTACATGTAAATATCATGATGATATTACAAATACTGCAATCAATACAATTTTGAAATTATCTAAGATATTTAAAAGATGGTGTAGAAAAACTATTTTAATTCATGCGTTATGAATGGAACATTATATGAACACATGAACAAAGTTTGGTAATATAGCCTGGGCACAAGACAAGTTCTGAGATAAGCAATACTATAATACATACCTGATCTTCAATGGCCTTGTGATCAGTTTCCTGAAGCCAGGAACCCAGAATGACACTGTCATCCACGTGACACATGGCCCTCAGTAAGGAAGTTGTTGTATTGGCAGGGTTGTCTGTCAGCGTGAACTCTGCTACCAGCTCTCTTAACAAGTCTGTATAAGTTCCTGTACAAATGAAGTGATGCACATCAATCAACCAGAAGAACAGCTACACAGAAAACAACTTACTTGTACATCTCTATAATACTGGATATATCAATAATGATAACTCAAATGGAAAGAGTTAGTCTATATACCTTCAAATGATTCTGGCGGGAGCTGGGAAAGAACATCATACAGCCTTAGTCTGACCATGGCGGCACTAGCCTTTAAGTGTGTACCATACTGCTTAATGACCCAGGGGAGTCTGAAAATGTCCAATTTCCTTTAATATCATTTCTTTCTGAAAATTATCTGCATATTTTGACGAATTCAGTAATTTTTAATAATACTGGGATATAGTGCTAAATATATGTACATACTGTGCAAACATAAGGAGTGCACATTTGAGTGGAGCCAGCAGACGACGGATCACGTCCTCTGTCACAAGGTCGCGGCTGTGCTGCAGAAAACTGTTCATAGCTGCAAGGTGAACAGGACATTACAATGTACATGTAGAAAGATGACAATCTGATGACAATTTTCTAAAAAAAAAATCTGCACAATGAAAAAATACATTGTAAATAAAACTGCATGTTACATACATGTCCTCTGAAGTAAAACATTCATCAAATTCATTTTCCAACAGCTTAATCAGACAAAATATCTATATCTGATAAGCCAATGTTACAGATCATTGACGTACCTCCTAAGGCCCCTGAGCGTGCTTCCAGTGTCACTTGCCAGGTGAAGGAATCTCCCCTCTGTTTCTCGGCTTCTAACTCCTTGTGAGATCTAGGAAAAGCATTCTTCCATAGCAATAACATTCTTGGTAAATGATTTTTTACCACAGCTGGCCCTGTTATAAATGTCAAAAAAAAAAAGGTTAGACATCAGATCTGCTGAATTGCATGAGCATTATTTTGATAGGTCATAAACACAGACTCTGCTTTTAAAAACAATGAGTACTCCACCTAATGTCATGAGAGATCCAAGCAGAAGCCAGCCTGACTGTGTCCTCTGTAGAGACAGACGGCTGTTCTGAGAAGCTGTCCTCAAGAGTTCCTCTGACAGATTGAACAGTTGCTGTTAAAGAGACATTGATATTGCAGTCATTCAAATACATACAAATAAATACATACATGTAAAACTTGTCACTAAAGATCCATATTAAATTGAAGACCTGATGACTCACCTTGCCTTTGGCATGAGGAATACCCAAAGGACACTGATACACTCCTCCCAGTAGGGCAGCGAGGGCACTGCTATACCCAGACACGGCCTCTGGTGATGTCTTCAGTTTGTCCATCCTTTCCACACACCTGTCCAATAGAGGGGTCAGCTGGGAAGGAAGAGCCCTGGAGATGCTCCCTAAACACCAGGAGGCAGCCAGCCGAGCAGCATGGCTTGGATGGATCAGTACAGACACTACCGGTTCTATGATACCTGTCAGTACAGCAAAAATAAGGGTACATAATATTTACAGTTCTTCGCAGAATGTATTTGAACTCGTTCTCAAATTGACATACATATATGGGGTTCATCACATATCTTCTCTTGATGAAGCCTTTGATTATGGATTCCTCATACTAACCTGTGGCTGGTTCAGCTACCAGTGGACTGGCTGATGTCCCAAGTCTCAGCACCAGACTGCCCAGTTCATGTAAAGAACACACTAGGACATGCTGACTACCTGCAATATCTGAACTTGAGGACCTGCTATCAGAATCCACTGTGGCTTCACCTAAAAAATATACAAAAATACTGTAGTTAACATCTCAAGTCCATCAAGATTCAAAGAAAACAGTTCAACTTTCATTCTTTCATGAATAAATAGCTTTATTGTGTACATGTTTCATCTCATGTTATTCAATGCATCTACATCTTTTTTTCCACAAAAATTGACTTGTCTCACTTTTTCTATAGTTAATCAAGAAACCATACATTTTCTCCATAGTCGATTATCTCATATCTGAAGGAATTACATCATACTGAACACATGAACTAGGATAGCTAAATAACTAACATATTTTCCTCACAAAACCATACAAATCTAAGACTATTTCTGTACATTTTACCTACCAACAATATTCATCTGCTTGACAATGATCTGTGAGATTTCCTTGGCTGCTGCTATCTGTGCCTTTTCCCCCAGTAGTCCCCCAATGGCTGACCTAATGATGAATAGCACACACTTCCTCGCATAAACAGCATCCACATGGGTGGGTGTGGCCTTAGGATTGGCCACAAGCTCCAGGATGTGGTTAAGAAACACTGATATGTTTCTCTCCAACCACAGACCACCCATAGACTTCACAAACTCGATATATGCCTGTAAAATATAATCAAAACTCCTAAAACTCTGTATTGAAAAATACATACAAATGAGTGTAAAGTAAACTGGTACCATCACAATGTTTTTATTAATTTTATGCCAAGGACAATTTTCAATATCATGAATTGTTTAAATGTGCTGTTCAAGTTTCTACAAGTTTCCAGCTATCAAGGCTGTAATTGCTGTTTGTCAAATTTATCTTCATCACCATGTATCATAGTTTAGGAGTGAATAAAACAGGGACACAAATCATTTTAAATGACAGTATAACTTCGATGCAAAATTAAAACTGGAAATAATGCTTTGTCCTCCTAAAATTCACCGCCTGTTTAATTAGCTAAGTGGATAAAGGAATCAAGCAGGCTATCAAATGCTCAAGTACCGAAGGGATTTCAAAAAAATCTTAATGATTTTAAACTGTCTTGTAACATAATGCAAAATTTACTATTCCAAACACCACAGCATATATACTCCTACCCTATAGATTTCACTAATGACAGTTTGCCTAGGTTTGCTATTTCTCCCTTCCACCAAACTGATGTGTTATGTGCTCTGACTTACATGTGTAACTCCCACTCGGATCTCTCTGTTGATATTTCCACTTCCTATTCCCCCTTTCAAAAAGCCAACAGACAACAGGTTCAACACATCCTCCAGTTTGGGCTGCTTCCATTTAGCTGTTCAAATCAAAGACATTCAATTCAATTAGCTGTTAATAAACAGTGTGCAATGTGACCTACTGGACTTTAATGCATTCGTATATGATTGCCTGCTCTCTCTCTCTCTCGCTCTCTCTCTCTCTCTCTCTCTCTCTCTCTCGCTCTCTCTCCCTCTCTCTCTCTCTCGCTCTGTCATACCACATTGAACTTGGCCATAAATTTAAAGTACAAGATATCATGAATAACAATGCAACAGTAATCTGTTTCTTTCCAAGTATTTTTTAAGTTAACATTTATCACAGATAACAATTCTATTGTGGAAATTGAGCAGTAGTGTTTAAATTCTATGATAAGATAAACCATTTCTCTAGACTAATATCTACCACCCAACCATTTACAGGACAAGATACATTTCCGCATTCCTCCACCACATTGCTACATTCCCAACGTACAGAGGAAGGATCTATGATCATATTATTATCAGAGTAGATATAGAGAGCCTCCACTTGTTCATTATCTATCAAAACATTTCATGTTTTTTCTCTTTGTGATAGGTATCAATGTAACGAGATACACATAAAAGAGATGAATGTAACAGCCCCTACTCAACAGAAGGTTATCTGGCTCCTACTGTTATCAAAATATATAGAAGTGTTACAATTAAGATACTGCAACAAAAATGATTTACTTATGCATTACATATAATAAACATCAACCTCTCAATTTCATTGTTGAAGCCTGGCACTAAATTTGAAGAATTTATTTCAAAAGCAAATTATCATTTTATTTGGAAGAAGAAAAAAAAAGGCTTTTTACTCAAAGCTGGCTGCTAAAAATAATTACAAGCAACTGAAAAAAAAATTTCATTAACAGATTATAAAATGATATAGTTGGAATCTGAATATATATGGATTATATATACTTTCATTAAGAGAGTAATTTTTTTACAAGCTCCACAGATACCAGGCTATAATTAGTTCAAAATATATATGAACAATGTATTACATGTAGATGATGTAGTAATTACATATACCTCCAAAACTCAATCTAGAAAATGAGCCTAAAATGAAGAAAAATGTTTAATTCAGTTTTCATACAGAATGAAGCCTTTGACTACACTTCAGTGCACTTTAAAATGTACTTTACAAAATAACATCTGTGAACGATCATTGCAAGAGGAAATATGATACATGGGAACAATCTTTAATGTTGAATCTCAGTCTTCAATTACTCCATATACACGATTCTCTCTGACAGGATTCTTACAAGTGCTGAGGAGGTGTATAATACAAATATTAGTAAATCAGTCCATTACTTTCTTGGTCAATGACCCAAGTGTTAATTCCACACTAAAACTGATTAAGTTGGTGTCGTCTAGCGTTATGAATTCTATTGATTTATTATTTACTCCTCAGACTTAATGAGTTTCTGTAATTATCTCTACCTGTGCTGACTGCCTTAGGACTCTGGGTGGTTGACATCAGATTTCCCAGAAGCTTTGCCACTGCACACCTGACATCATAGTTAGAGCCATCAAGGGCTCGGAAACAAAGGGAGCAAACTGTCTCTAACTCACTAGTGTACATAAAAGGGGCTTCATATACCAGTTGTAACATGCACTGAAATAAAAATTAACATCAATTTAATATTTCTTTTTGATCATCATTTTACAGTATTCCACACCTTTCTTCAAAAGTTTTATGCAGTGTATACTGGCTTTTTTCAAAAAATCCAAATATGCAAGAAAAGGGAATGACTTCAACAAATTTACACTGCTCCATGTATTTTAATAATCTTCATGCAATACTGCTGGTAAAAAATGTATATATCTGCTAATTTTAACAAGAAAAAAATGTATTGTAAACATATAAACATCTTATCATGTGAAAATATTGAAAACTCCAAAAGGGTCAACTTTAAATTACAAATATCCACAATGAAAGTGAAAATTGGAGATACCAGTTTACCCTGTTTAATGTCTATCAAGCAAAGGGTTACCAAATACTGAGCTGACAATATTTTGGTATGTTTGGGGTAGTTTGACCCATGACCCTTGATATTCATTGTGAACTGAAAATTAATAGGGATCAATCTTATCCCTAGGAGGTACCAATGTACAAAGTTTGAAGTCTGTCTAACAAGGAAATCTCAAATATTAAGCAGAGAATATTTTCTTATGTGCAAATAAGTTTGACCTCTGACCTTATAATCACAAAATCAATAATGACCACCTGCTTCTTAAGGTTTGTGTGAATATCAAGTTTGATGTCTACCAATCAATGGGTTCTCAAGACACTAACTGTACAATTCAACACATGGTCTACTGACTAATGCGAACCAATATATTGCTTACACAAAACACCTCCACTTAATTTTGTATAACTGAGCAACTGACCTAATACAAAAATAAACAAGTTGCCACTGCAGCTGTCATAATTTGAGCCTAATCAAATGTCAATGGCCAAAATAGAATTAGCCTGACAGATTCAGGGTAACAAAATGAAAAACCTCCAGGAAAGAACAGTTTTCTGAGGAAAAAATCATATTATTACATCACATTTCCTTTAGCTATTTCTGTTGTACATAAATATGAATTTTTCATATCCAACCTATAATTTATTATTGACAATGCTAAAATTAACCTTCAAAGTTGGCTGAAACAGCATTTTTTTCCCCATTCAATCACAAAAGTCCTTCAAGGCAGACCTGCCCCTATGATTTTTTTGGGGTTGATATTCTGATGGGTTAAAATCTTTACAACAATTTACAATAGTATCTTTTTGGAAAAGGGGGGGGGCACTCCTGCCTTGTGATTGAAATTCACAAATAATGATTAAAAATTAGGATACAGTTTTTGAAAACATTTCATGTTTACACAGGTAATATCTGTTCTGATAGTTGTTTAGACTTCAGTAGATGCGCTGCTGGCAGTTTATGCTGTGATTGTTTTTTTTTTTTTTTTTGTTTGGGTTCTGTTACGGCGCCCACCCCCCTTTTTTTTTCTTTTTTTTTTTTTTTTTCTATTTTTAACTCCCCCCCCCCCCCCCATATTTTGTATATATATATTCCTTCAACAATCTAATTTGAATCCATTCTTTATATAAAGAAATTAAAATTGTAAATTCTCTGCCAAATGCTGTGGTCGATTTTATTTCAAGACAACAATCACTCATTCTGTTTACATAGAAGCACATGTGCGACAGAAAAAAAAAGAGGCATGCCATACAAGAATTGTGTTTGCCTGTCTATGACATCTTTGGGGAAGAATTCTGTTGTTGATGAGGTACCGAAAAAACAGTGTATTTCATTGCTGGCAAAATATGTACATTTTATTTATTTTCGGTATGTTGTTGCTAGAAATATATATCTTCTAAAATAAATGTATATCAAGTAAACAATTAGCCTGAATGTAATTAAGACCGGATATGTTCCATTATAAAAATATGAAATGTCATGTCGAGCTCAAAATGTGTTAGTCTATCATTGTAAAGGGCCTAGTAAAAATTTAATTTTTTGTCCACAAATGAAAGGCATAGAAAAACCATCAATTGCATTCTACTCAGCCATAGGTGACTATCTAGAAGGATTATGAGAGAGCATTTTTGTAAAGATCAAATAATTGGTTTAGTTTTTTTTTTGTTGCTTTAGTGATCCTGAATTGATCCTTTGTTCACAAGTGAAAAACTATGACAATTTCCCAACTGACGAAGCAATGATGAACACTAGCATGTGTTTTGGATTTTAAAAAATTTGGGGAAGAAAAAAATGCCAGGGAAAAACCACTTAGATTCTGTGTCAGAAGTATATGCTGGTGCGATTTATTTAACTACTTGCTTCAAGTTTTCATCCTTTACAGATTCTCATTGCTCAACTCTTTTCAACATCTTCCTCACAGAAGTTCTTAAGCTAACTGCCAAGCCCTGAACCATGAGAAGATATCTCGCTCTCTCACTTCCTATGCTGAAAACCACTGCTGTCTTCATTAATCTTAGTAATGAACTTGTTGTCATTCCAAATGAAAAAGCATCACAAGATGGAAAGGATGTGTATAGATTTTGGTTTTTTTTATTCCCCTAAATTTTCTGCATGAGGTAGATAAATCTAAGATTAAAATTCAGCAAACTGTGTCCATCCATCTTAGATTTACAATACCTGTAGAACTACATCATGACCTACTCTTTATGACCTACATGTTTGCTTTATGACCTAAAGTAATTACACATGCACTCGTACAGGAAATGAGATTCTCCACATCTTGACACTTCACCAAGACCCAGAATGTAATAATTGTACAGAAGATGGAAGAATTTTATTTCATGATGAGCAAATTATATTCAAAACAGTTTGCATCTGACACTTTCAACACTGCAATATTTCTACATGTTTTGCTCATTTATCCCCCCCCCCCCCCTTAATTTTCTACACACTGACAATCCAACCTACCTTTGCTGCTGCGAATCTGACTACCATGGACCGGTCCATCATGCACTGTTTTGTGGCCTTGTACACATCCTTATAGGTGCTGTTACCTGCCGTCCCCAGACCCTTTATCACCTTCTCTAGTGTAGACATAATTTCACTCCGACCTTGGGACTAAAATTTAAAAAAAGAAAAATAATAATGATCATAAAGTGCAATAATAATGATCATAAAGTGCAACAATTTTTCTACAAATACTGTAAAAAATAAATTTGTAAGTACACCTTATTTTTTACTAATATTAAACCATTACTATAAAAAACATAATTTTTTAAAACTAAGTGTAAATTATTTCCTAAATCCTTTAACTATTGTTCTATTGATTGGCCAATAGTCTTTCAAATTGTAATTCTCAACAAGATTTGTTCATTGACTGCCTTAATTCCATTGGTTACATGTATGTAAAATAAGATGTAACCAAGGTTTATCCTTTGAAAATTGGGTCAAAATCCAAGGTAAAGGTCACTAAGTCAAAAGTCTTGGTATCAAATGAACGGTTTGATCATGAGAAAATCAAAGCCCAATCCAACTTGGTTCAAATGACAAACTCATGCCTTGCCAAAATTAAAGTGTGATGCCAATACCAGCACCATGACAATATTTGTCCCAGCAAGCTAATATATGCCTTTAAATCATGTAATTCACACAAGTTTCTGTACCACACAAAATATATCATAGTGACCATGGGAATTGGGTTTTTATGATTCAAGTTACTTTTTGTTTTATTTCAATTTACTGGCAGCAAAGCTTATTTAAAAACATAACTCAAAATGTGTGTATGGACATTCCATCATGAGTGATAGAAAAATTGTGCAATATGTTACACAATATACACCTAAACTACCACACAAAATATGCAAAAAATGACAGCCACATTGAAAATGACAGTAAAGCAATGCTGAATATCACTGTACCATCTACTGATTTTATTTCAATGTGAAAAACATGTACTTCATCTATTTCATAATTGTTAATAAATTTGTATCAGATGTGAAGGTCAGTATAATGAAAACATGACCTTGGATTCTCTTTTAACTGGACCAAATCCAACTTGTTCTGATTTTTCCTTTTTTACTGCAAATTTAATTTTCTTACAGCGTGCTGTTGTGTATGATAGACAAAAAAGTTGTGGGTGTCTTTGTGTGTGATCTGTCGAGTTGTTTAGAAATGCACAAGATCTGTTTTGTTTCCCAGATGATTGATGGAAAATATAAACCATTCCCCAGACTCCTAACAAACTCACACCTGGCAACTGGCCCAGTAACCAAGACAACATGGAAGATCACATGATCGACATGGCAGATTGTCAGAGGTGATGAAACTATCACACAGAAGCCCCTGAAATGCTGCAGCGCTGCACACAATTCATAAGCATCATTTACTGTTAATTAGCCAATTGTTTTCTTCCTGATTGAGTTGTACACACCACTGCTGATTGCCTCCCTGGGCTGGAAGCTGACTCGTTCTGCATGTAGTACCAAGGGAATCCTCATTAAAGACATGCCTTCAACAGTATCAGCTCAACTATATAATTTTTTCTTGATTAGATCTCAAGGTAAAACTCTCCAGTTTTGTCTGAGAATTTCACATTCAATTTGTATTCTGTGTAGCACCTGCCTTGGACTGACTTTCACAAAAGTGCATAAACAAATGTAACAGCCAGAAATCAACGAGAATGAACAAGGAATCACCATTAACCCTTCATGAAAGTAACATTCTTCTAAAAATGTTCATCCTTCAACTTATCTTTAATATTCATTTTTAATATTTGTACTTGCAACTATAATCATGAGAATTTAAAATGGGCTTATTGACATTCTGTGATCAGTGGTATGCATGATAAATCCATGACAAAAATCCCTTAACACCAAAACCCTCCCAGCGTTTTCATCCTCATTCAACATCTTATCAATCAAAAAACATTTATTGAATAAGCTAGTCTGCCTTATTAGCAACATGCCTCCCATTCACTGTCAGTAAAAACCCATGAGTCTTCATCAAAAATAACTAACATGCACCCAGAAATATGTAGCCACAAAAATCCCCATCTTATCCAGAAGGAATGCTTCTGAATAGAGAGGAATATCTTTTTTATTGTGTAAGTTTGAAAGAGCATAGAAAGTTTGAGATAAACTTTTCATGCAGGAATGTATCTTTCCTTATTTCAGAGCCTACCCTGCCCTTGGCATCACATCAAACACATTACATAAGACAGTTTATAGGAAGGCAGATGCAGACAGTTCAGAATGAAACTCCCTTAAACTTATCTTCATCATTAAATCAACATCCTTTTAGTACTATAGGTTACAAGAAAAACCATATGCTGGGATCACAAAGGCTAATGAGCTCACATTATTGTCATATTAAAATATCTCACATACGAAATTCTTCAAAGTACCAATCTAACAGCATTATAGTCATTGTTGTTGGTAGCAAATCTAGCAATACAAGTCAACTCACTTTTACAGACAGTAATTAATTATGCATATATAAACTGCTATCTCAACTTGCTTAATGAGTCACTTTAATATATTATTCCTACATTCAAATGCTTTTCATTCCATTAGTTCCCTGTCCAAAGTACATAAACCAATAAATTTACTTGACACCTGTCAGAAAGTTTACAACAAGCAAGTATTGCAAAAACATTTCTGACTCTACTTTATTGTTTTAAACAGATTTTCCAAGACCTCAACATCTCTCTCTCTCTCTCTCTCTCTCTCTCTCTCTCCTCCTCTCTCTTCTCTCTCTCTCTCTCTCTCTACTCCAGTTTTCACTTAGATTTATAAAGAATCTGCATCATAGATGCAGAAAATTCATTTGAACACAAGGATGATCGATAGGATTAGTCCCTTGGATCATCCGATGCATTCAAAACAAAATCAAACTCCACATGTCCTATCTACATGTATGAATTAGTTGTCATACTGATGTAAGATGACACGAGAGTGTATTGCTAACTTCATAGACCATTATCAAAAATTGTCATTAATGCAAGGCAAAATAACAAATTACTACAAATGATTGTATCAACTTAAAAAAATTCCTGGTGACAACCCTATGTCTGTCAATCTGTCTATCTACCTATCTGTTTACTATACTCTAACATCATGTCATGTAATTCTTACACCATGGTCTTCTGAAAAGACCTTCATTACTACAATCTAGGAAATATTATATGCATAAACCATCAGAACACCCTCTAAGACAGTCTTATCCCCCCCCCCCTTTTTTTTTAAGCACAGCTACCTCATTAATCCACAATTTTCATTTTCTTAATATAAAATAAATTTAATCTGATGATTAAGTAATTAAGTCAGTAACCTACCTCAGCATTTTTGAGAGACTTAATCAATGTTTGAACTGTCTCCTCATAAGATCTCCCAGTCATTCTACCCAGCTTTTCATACATAGCTCCCAAGCAGCCAATGGCTGCCCTGAAAATATACAAATTGTACAGTACTTAGCAATTTTCAATTTCAATACTAAACGAATTCCAACTGATATTTAACACGAAGTAGTTAATGGATTCTTTCATAAAATATTATTCATGTAAATTTGGATGATTTGATGTATTGGAGTCTGAGAGAAATACAATAATTGAATTAATACAAAGAATCCTGTTACATTTCAATTCAGTGAACCATGTAGCTACCTAATTTTAGATCTTATATAGTCCCCATATACTTACAATTTTGTGGGCAAGTAGCTAGGAGAATCATCTCGATTTTTTATAATGTCATTGCACTTGTTCAATGTTTCAAAGAGATCAAATGTGTCTCCAACACTGAATATTGTAGCAAGGTTCCGAGCCAAAAGTTTTCTGGTGGGGGGACCAGGGGACTCGCTGATCTGGGAGGTAAGCTGTGACACTAATTGTTTTTGTTTTTCTTTAATGTCAGACTGGAAATGACAGAAAGGGGTAAAAAATAAAAATTGCATATAAAATTTAAAAATTATCAAATCCAATTTTCTAAAATTAAATACTATAATTTTTTTTACTAATATTATACAACATATATACCATACATGTACAAAGTGTACAAAATTTATTGCTACATTTTTTCTGTAAACAGTACTTCTTTGATTTCCTTGGTAAAGGAAAAGTACCACAACTAAATCGTTGTTACCTTCTGTGCAGCTACAAGAACTTTGTCCAAAAACCTCAGCCATTCGAACACAAATACTGGCTTCTTGTTGTCTGGAATCTTAGACAATGCCTCTTCATTTAACAGGAGGGAATGTGCTAATTCCATGTTTTCTTACAACTGAAAGAAATGAATGTAAACATTATGAGATGGCCACAACCAAAGTTCATGTAAACATGTTAATCTTGTACAAGTAGCATACATGACTCATATATTTCTTCTGCACGATTCTGGGGTTATATGTACATCTCCATCAGAAATAACATGGACAATCTCTCTCTCCCTTTCGACAGTCAGTAGGTGTGTGATTGGATGTAATTTCTTTAGCAAATCAGTTACTTTAAAAAATAAATCAGTATTTTAAAGCTATTGTAAACATGAACATTGCAATATAAGTTATACTAATGCGACCCATATTAAGGATGCCAATGGTGTAGTGACTAGTCACTGTCAAGCATCACAGAACTGTGCCAATTACTTTGGCTTGTTCAGTGCTGAATGCAAACACAGGAAGCCTAGTGGCAAAACAGCTGTTATCTTCACCACACGTTAAGTATCAATAATGAACTAATCAAACATATTTAATGTTGATTCATTCTGAAATTTTGGTATTAATTGATTTGCAAATTTATATACTTCAAATGACAGCCGAAACATTTCGGATCTCCTCCAATAATAATTGTTTAAATAATGTGTGCTAAGTTAAGACAAATCTGTATTTCAATTTTAATCAAATAACCTAAAACATTGTCTAAATTTGCAAATTAAAAAAATATATAGGCCTAAATATTGTCTAAATACATTTCGGGATAAAATATTTAGTAGCTAAATGTAGGTTGCACATAAGACGATTGATACGTAAAGTCAAACGGTTAAAATCTTATCATACCTACTTTTACATGGGCTAAATGACGGATGTATTCCACTTCAAATAAAATTATTTAAATAAATCATGAGATTTTACATTCCAAAACATAAAACATTTCACTCTTCTTGTCATCCGCTCCGGCGACAAATAATAATAGATGGATGCTCATGCGCACCGTCCTGATGACGTAATAAAATTTAGCCAACTCGGTCTTCGTATGTTTCGTGTTCAAGGCAAAAGTTAGGGGAGGAAGAACAGAGAGAGGGGGAGCATACAAGAGAGGGATAGCAAGTAGAGTTGGTACGGAGGGGACAGGCAGGGGTTTGAAATATACTTACTTAATCTTTTTTTAAGTATCAAATACATGCAGGGATAGTGTCGCTCATTTTGGTGAATTTTTTCTCTCTCGCCAAATCATCAATTCTTTTCGAATATTATAAAAAAAAAAATATAAAAAAAAAAAGAAGGTTAATGAATGATATTTTCCAACTTGGAATGACTGAATGCTCCTTGAAAGTTACAACAGGAATGACCTTATAATATAGCAAACTGATTTGTACCAGAATGCAATAATTTCAAAGATCATAATCCTTTTAGATTCGAAACAAATGTAGATAAAATTAAAATGAATAAAATTGTTATTTTAAACAAAAAAGGACGTGTATGAGTCATTCGGATTCATTTTTATTGTTTTAAATTTTTTGACAAAATGAGTAATAATATCCCTTAAATAAATCTGCCAACAAGATCAGTGATATATACATTGGGGAGAGAGTATTAGTAGCGGATTTAATTATAGGTGCTCCCCATATAATTTTGTAAATTATATAAGAAGAGATATTTGGTCGAAAATGCCGAAAGATTATGATTTCATCGTTATATGAAGCACATGTATCATGATACATGTATAAAACTTTTTTTTTTTTTTCAAATCAAAGGCACATAGGGTAAGACCGGACATCGTATGCCGCCCCCTTCATTTTATTTTAAACAAAAATAATCATCAGTTAGATTAATTGCAATTTTTTTTGACAGGTATTTACTCTACACGTAGTTATAACAACTGATGTGGTTAATTCTGAACTCTCTCCAAGTTTTATCTTAGATTCGACTGTATCTTCTTTCAATTTAGATGCATCGAATTTTAGTAGTTTTAATAAAGCTTTCAAGGAAAACGCATCTAATTTAGTTGGTATAAAAGAGTACAAAAGTCTCAAAATAAAAAAAAAAATGCAGCAAAACTTGTGGAGAATTCTTTCTTTTTTTTTCTTTTTTTTTCTTCTTATTTTTCATTTTCTTTTTTGAAAGAAGTTACGATCTTCTTACCCCATGTGCCTGTGTTTTAAATTAATGAAAATTTGTATCGGACACTTTGAAAATACATGTACATCTTTTAATTGTCTAAAATGCACCAGCTTCAGGGGGCTTCGCTCCCCTGGGCTTCCACGAGGGCTTGCTTTGTCCTTGATCTGCTGCATGGGGCTCTTATGGCCCCCAGCCTATTGCCCCCGTAGCAAATTATGAGACAACTACAAATGTTTATGAGGGTCAATCGGACCGTTTAGGACAAGCAAAGTCGGAACAAAGAATGTGAGAGCGACACATAAGTGCTGGCACGTACGTATTTAATACAGTGCTCATCGTTTTACGAAGTGGGGTTGCGATGGGGTGAAATTGGAAGTTGACGATCCTAAACCGTTAGGAGGGTAGAGAGAATTCACGAACAAAAATCGCTTAAATATATTTTGACGGGGAAGGGGGAGGGGACAATGCTTTGCTACATGGGTTTAATTCATAACGTACAAGCTTACATTCTACTATCATTAATATTGGTGGGGGAGGGGATGTGAGCAGTCACTCAATATAGATTTATTTGCACGGGTAGCAAGAATTATGAAAGGATTACGTACGCTCTCTGCCTCGCCTTCACACTTCTTGACTTCATCGATCTCTCTCCAGCATTGCCACCATAATTTAAGCAAAATGCGATCTCCTAGAGGGAGCAAATTATTCTCTTTAAAGATGTAGGCTATGTCTGTCTGCTTCTCTAGAGAAAATAGGAGTAAAGGAGTACAGGCACTTAACATCATTATTCAAGAAGGGAAGGCTAAAAAAAAAAAATGGATCTCAAAATTGTCTGACAATAATAAAATAGACCCATTTAAAAAAAAAAAAAAAAAAAAAAAAGACCTTTTCTCGGTCGAGAGCCTATTGTGCGCATCAATTCAATTAATGATATCATTAATTCAATTAAAGAGAAGGGGCAAAGATAACGAATACAAAACAAGAGTTGGGTAAACACGAACCTCTGGATACACCAGGGGTAGGATCAGGTGCCCATTCTCTTGCACAGAGTTGTCGGTCCTTTTTCTCCCTTTCATCTCTGTCAACTCCCGTTTTACAAGATTTTTGTAAAAACTTTGAAAGAATGGAAAACCACTAATTGTGAGTGTTAATACGTTCATTACTTTGTAAAATATTAAAAAAGAAAATAATCAAACAACTTATTTGTTATTTTTGGTTTATAACTATTTTTAAACGTTCAAACTCTAAATATAGTTGGGTTTTTTTTACAAACGTTTAAAAATTAAAACTTATCAGAACAAAAATAACAAGCAGATAGTAAGCTAATAGTAAGCATCTTCTGTCGACAGGTCACTCCTGCCGTGGGCCCATAGTCTCTTGATCGGGTAAACGGAGTAATCCTTAGAAGCTTGAAATACGTCTCACTATTAAAAATCAGTGTATAAAGAACGGCTTAACAATTGCTATGAAACACGTCAGACAGCATTTTACCCAAAGACAGGTCATACTGGCAAACTAGATCATTATAACGACCATATAATCTGAAAAATGCTGTCTTTAAACGTGACTGTTGAAACTCCTGCAGCAACTTGTTTGTAAGTAGCCTGCCTCGATTGAAAGACTGATCATACGCAGAACAAGCTTTAATTCGACGAGCTTAATGTCGAATTAAAGACCACCACTAGATATTTCTTCTTCTCATGTAGATACTTTTGTATGAATTCTGCTTTATAAGAATATAAAAACAGGTCAGCTAACAAAGGAGCACAGTTCGTGCCGATGAGAATTCCTGCGGAATGTTGAAAGACCTGAATACCCAAAACTACAAAGCTATTGTTAACGATGAACTCCAGCATTTGTTTTAATATCAACTTCAGAGTACCTATTCGTAGAATCAGAGTGGTCACTAGATATGAACATTTTCTTTTTCCATTTTTGTTTAAGAACATCTGCCTATATATAATGTTAATACAATGTACTAAAAGTTCTAAGAGTTGTAGAGAATGTAAAATAGTTTGTGAATACGAGAATACCAGGCCTACTTCCATATGGCTTATCGGATAACTTAGAAATATTGTGTACAATACTTAATATGTATCCTATAGATAGAAAAATAATCATCTCTTTTGTAACATGTAGGCCTAGTGTCATCTAAAAAAAAAAAAAAAAAAAAAAAAAAGATAAATAAATAAAGAATAAGTAATAATGATAATAATAACAAATTCACCGTTCACTCCAAATCCGTCTATGGTAGTATTAGGAATTAGTGGACAGTGAAATTAATTTTTCTTACACGTACTATGCTGTAGAACAGCACACCTCTATGGGTCGATGTAGGAGCCGGGGGTGGGGGGGGGTTCCCCCACACTTTGAAAATAGGGGTGGGGTATGTCCCCCCCCCCCCCATTTTTTCGTCAAGTAATATTTTTCTGCATCTGTAGAAGCCCCCCCCCCCTCCCCGTCCACACACATACACTTTTTGTTTAATATTATAATTTTTCTGCATCATGTCACATATATTTAGAAGTCCCCCCCCCAAAACAGAGCAGAGTTTATATATACCTGTTTTTTCTGCCTGTCACAAAATTCCCCCCCCCCTCCCCTCTTTTTTGGCAGCTTTTTTTTTTTTTCACACCCCTTATATTTTTGTAAGTTTTTAGCTCACCTGAACGAAGGTTTCAAAGTGAGCTTATTCTGATCGCTTTTTGTCCGTCGTCTGTCTGTCTGTCATCCGTCTGTCTGTTAACTTTTCACATTTTCGACTTCTTCTCAGAACCACTGGACCAAATTCAACCAAAACTTGGTACAAATCATCATTGGTTTGAAGGGGTTTCGAGTTTGTTACAATGAAGGACCAGGCCCCCATCAAACGGGAGATTAATCACGAAATATGCAAAAAAAGGGTGGTGTCATTTAAAAATCTTCTTCTCAAGAAACCATTGGCCAGTAAAGCTGAAATTTATAAGAAAGCTTCCTGATATAGTGGAGATTCCAAAGATTTGTTCAAATCATGACCCCCGGGGTACGATGGGGCCCAATAGGGGATCAAGTTTTACACATGATTATATAGGACAATCTTAAAAATCTTCTTTGAAGAACCACTGGCCAGAAAAGCTGAAATTTATAAGAAAGCTTCCTGATATAGAGGATAAGTTTGTTCAAATCTTGACCTCCGGGGTATGATGGGGCCCCAATAGGGATCAAAGTTTTACACATAATTATATATAGGGAAGACTCTTTAAAATTCTTCTTCTCATGACCACTGGGCCAGTAAACTGAAATTTATATGAAAGCTTCCTGATATAGTGGAGATTTCAAGTTTGTTCAAATCATTGACCCCAGGGGTACGATGGGGCCCCAATTGAGAGATCAAAGTTTTACATATGTTATATAGGAAAAATCTTTTAAAATCTTCTTCCAAAGATCACTGGGCCAGAATAGCTTCCTGATATAGTTAGAAATAAAAGTTGTTCCAATATCAGACCCCCAGGAGTAATGTGGGCCACAATAGGGATCAATATTTTACATGCAAATATTTAGGGAAAGTTCTTTTAAAATCTTCTTCATTGAACCAGACGAGTGCATGCTAATTACCTGAAAGCTTCCCGATATGAGGAGATTTAAGTTTGTTAGATAATGCCCCCCCCCCTTTTCCGAGGGTGGGTGGGCCACGATTGGCCGGGGATTTCAATATAAAAGTGCTACTAACTGCTCCTTATAAAGCCAGTGCACAGTGTGACCGAGTTGTGGCCCATGGCCTCTTGTGTGTTTTTTTCAAGCACCCCCCCCCCCCTTTTTTTTTTCAAGTAATATATTTTTTCTGCATCAAATTCAAATCACATTTAGAAGTTTGCCCCCCCCCCCCCCCCCCCCCCCCCCCCCCCCTCCCCCAGTCAAAAAGAGTCCTACGCCTATGCCATATAAAGCAAATAGAGAAAGGAATATAATAGTACAATGTTTAGAAATTTTCACTCAAACAAAATACAATATCATAATCATTATCAATTTACCTATCGATTTCTCGAGCATTTTCCCGGAATTGTTATTGTCAAACAATTTCAGTTTATGTTTTATGAAGCGTTTTTAATTTCCTGCAAGAAAAAGTGGAAATGTCAACCTTCACGAAGTTCACCGTCACGTACGCTTTTCCAAGCTAAGACTAAGTTAAGTAAGAAGACAACTTTCGACACATAAAGCAGATAGTCATCTCTAGTACGTGTGTGTGAGTAATTCCACTTAAACGAACAAAGTAACTTAACACAATGAAGCCGGCAATGTAACTGCTGACCTGTGCACCGGGTCCGGGCTGAAAAGCTCCCCGGAGCTTTAATATGTTATACATGACTTGCCGACTTTAAAGAAAACTTCGCTTATCTTAGCACTTTGATTAAAAATCCAGATCCTTCGATCTGCTCACGTAGAATATTTTTAGCTTGTTAGCGATCTTCGTGAGTGGATCAGCTTGTGTAACGAGCTACATGGGCGGATCAAAGGATCTGATTTTAATCAGATTGGGTCCTACGAACATTAATATATTGACGGTGCTACCGTTGGTGCGAGTTTGGTGGAGCGAAGACCCAAAATATTTTTTTCTTTTCTTTTCTTTTTTTTATTTTTCAACAAACTTTCTGTATATAAGATTTTAACAATACACTCTTGATTTTTTTTTCTGAGAGAGAGAGATTCTGAGAGAGAGAGAGAGAGA
Source organism: Ostrea lurida (assembly GCA_903981925.1). Lineage (NCBI taxonomy): Eukaryota > Metazoa > Mollusca > Bivalvia > Ostreida > Ostreidae > Ostrea > Ostrea lurida. The sequence continues at coordinate 5,720 of CAJDSM010026812.1, read as the reverse complement.
GGAGAGAGGAGAGAGAGAGGAGGAGAGAGAGAGAGAGAGAGAGGAGAGAGAGAGAGAGCTATGGTAGGCCTTTTATTTATTGATTGAGTTAGCAGGTGTTGCCAAATTAAATTGCTTTTTTAAAAAAGAAGTTTTAGCTGCTTTGGTATATTTTTTTGTGATTGCAGCATATATTGAATCAGGATTGTTTTAGGTACATACTATGAGCAGATTTTTCTGTCTGACAGAAGAGATACATACTGGTACATACAGTTGTTAAAGCCAGTGTACATGTTCCTGTAAATGAAGCTCATTATAAATCATTATTTTTCTATTATTTTAATTTATTTTTATAAATGAAAAGACTTGCCAAGATGCTTGTGGACAGGACTTCCGGTAGACCCCCCCCCCCTTTCTTTAATTTTGAATGTATATTCTTTGGTTATTTCGGGTGTATTTTTAATAAAATATGTAACATCAGAGTGCATTTCACAATTTGCATTAAAACAATTTTTTGAATGTTATCACCGATTATAAATAAAATGACGTTCATAAAGAAGGGGGGGGTAACAGAAATCCTGCCACAGCCTGCTATATGTCACAATAGGTTATGTATGACTACTTTTATGGTGAAAATCAGTAATTTAATAGTGTGTCACTCGGAGAATTATCGCATGCTTTTTCACCTAAGTAAACTTAAAAAGTAAAATGATCTCAAGAAACATACGAAACGTAAACATTGTAGAAATGTGATAAACTTACAATATTGGGAATAATTGCATAAAGTTAAAATGGATTTGAAACAGAGCAGTCATTTTTTTTTTAAATCGAATATTCATAACTACGCATATAAGCAATGTGGGGGCTACTACACGGGCCGTTTGCACGTGCTAAACCAACAAAGTGATCAGCACGGGATTTTTGTTTTACGAAAGACTGTGATAATTGTTCAATATCCCCTCAATGCAATGCTTTTTTTTCATACATCTTATGAGCTAGATTTTAAAAATCATGCAGACTAGCATGCGGCATGGACTCTTGATTTCCACGTGTTTCTTGCAGTAAACGACTGCATGTTGTTACCCATTTTACTTCATGAACAATGTATGAATTTAATTCCAGCATTCGTTTGCTTCTAAATAATACGACAACTCAAACAATTAATGATGTCGTTATACTTACATTCGTATATCACCGGTGCGTGCGAGTACCACAAATTAAACGATAGCTTCACTTTTTTCTTATTTTTTTTCATAACCAGACTATTTATAGTTTTACAAGGGAATAAACTTTCATGCACAAAATTCGTGCTCTGCTGAAATAAAACATGATTATACCCGGTTAACCGCGATGTGAAACTTGTGAAAGGCGATTGTTTACAAATTCTTGTACTTTGTTTAGAGTTTATTATATACAGCAAAATTCAGATGTAAATAACAAAAGTATTAGTTAAAATTCCGATTGATTAAATTTTTCTTTCCTCTTTTTTATCATACCAAATAAAAAAAAAAGAAAAGGTCGGAGATTCTAACGCGGGGAAAATGACGCAGTCCGACTGAACAGTTGCATTGTGACGTATTGTCGACGTAAATAGTTGTACTGTGACGTCGAATAGCTGCAATGTATTTTTGTTTTCTTTGAAAATAAGGAGTTATCAACAACAGCAAAATATACCAAGGTATGAGAAAGCTTGCTAGGAATTTTAAAACGTTGTGTATTTATCAAAACAACATATTTCTTGTATTTAAGGATTTGTCTATGATGTGTACCGCAGTGAAGGCGACATTTTTGCGGACGCATTGTGGGTCGAAAACTTGGAATCACAGCTTTTCAGCTGATAGAGAGCAAGTCACGTGACTACCTAATCATTAGAAGCTCGCTTCGCTCGCTAATATTTTAACAATAAAACAATCTATAGATGAAGAATGCTACATCATGAAGATCGCTAGCCTACACAATCCTATTCTATGCGACTCCTTTAACTGACAGGTTGAACATGCCTGCCAGGGGATAAAGGTCCTGGGTTAATGTCTTCATAGTGAAAACAGTAGGATTGTGGCAGTCAGACAGGGTCAATCATTAGTGCCAGATTGAGTTGTTAGAGCACCTGATTATACATTTCAAGGGGCCTAGGTTTGAATCCTGATCTGGTGTACTTGTGTAGTAGTTGGGGCTATACAGACTGGATATTGGCCTGGATAGCTCGTGGTTAGAGCACCTGACTAGTAATGCAGGGGTCCTGGGTTCAATTCCCAGTCCAACCATAGATTTTCTCCTCTCTCCTTTTCCTGTTACACTTGATGAGCTTGCTGGTGGCCATCTCTGATCAACTGGTTATTGAAAGTCTTGCCAGGGGCAATAAGATCGGTTGTGTCTTCAAGACGAAGACAAATTAAGGAGGGAAGAATGTTATAGTCTGAGAAATACAGACTGGATATTGGACTGGATAGCTCAGTGGTTAGAGCACCTGACTAATACTGCAGGGGCCCCACGATCGATTCCCGTTCCAGCCATAGATTTTCTTTCCTTTCCTGTTAGCTTTGGATTCTAGGGAGCTCGCCAAATGTAACAGGAATTTTTACACATTACATGTATATGTATTGGTTTATTATTTTACCTGTAATATGATTAATCCAAAAGAAAGATCATACTGTCCATGGATGCATTTTGAAACTTTGAAAATTAAAAAAAATATATATATTAGCCTTTTCATAGATATTTTCTATTACGACCCTAGATATTTCTAATATTTTTCTGCAAGACAATTCAACCAAGAAATAAGAACCTAATCCTATCTCGAGTGTCGATCCTAAGCCCAAGAGAGGTGAGGGGGATTTCTTCCATTTTTTGTGAGTGCTTGTGACTTACATCTAATACATCATAAAATAATTAGGGTTTGAACAAAATATATGTTGACAATTAACAGATCTACATATAATTTCTGTATTTAGTTGAAAATAACTATTTGAACAACAATAAAATTTGTACTGATTTCTCATTACAATCTGTCGGCAGCAGCATCCATGAACGATAATTCAGTCCATTTTGCCGCATTGGGCCGGCATTCCTCAATTGACAAAGATAAGGAAAAAAATAAGGGAAACAATATTCAAACTATTTTAATTGCACTGTAGTGTCTATGTATAACATTTTAACTTTTGTATAGTAGATGCACTTTTATTGACCATGGAAAAAGGGGCTGACTTCAATAGCTGTTTCACCTTATATCAGGGGCAACTTTTACATAAGATTACACCCAAAAGTTCCATACCGCTCATTATAAGATCAATATAAACCCTAATGTTTTCAAGAAAAAAGAGTTTGAATCCAATAGAGATTTTACCTCATCCTTTCTGAAAAATATCAAGATTATATGCAAAAAAGTATACAAAACTAAGAAGTTAAAGTAAAGTATCTACCACTTGAAACACCATATGTGTTACCATTCTTAGTGCTTGCATTTTAAGATAAAATGGAATTGAATTTCAGAAATTGAATTTAGATATAATCTCTTGACCACTGTATACTTGCAGGAACTATTAAAAAGTTCATTATTAATTGTTGTGGCCTGCAGGAAACCAGAGACTTACTTTGTACTAAGCCAATAGTTATTGTGCCCTTATTTCAATCCGAAATCTTAAGTGAACCTTATCCATCCTGTATGATCTGCTTTAGTTTTACAGTTTGTGTGTAACAGATGGTTGGATTGTAATTTTTTTGCAAATTAAAGAATTATTCAGATTATTTTATGTATGTACAGTCAGCTCTCTTTACAACGGCCACATTCGTTTCTGATCATTTTGCCGTTTAACGAATTTGCTGTTGTAACCGAATGCCTATTTTACCGGTACGAGTTATTCCCCTTTGTTTAATCATCAGCACAATTTGCAATAGCGATCTCCGTAAACATTCACCGTGCGTTTATTTTCAGTACGGTACAAATACACTTATGTCCCCCTTTCTCCCTATTTCTATTAAAAGTAAAGAAATAATTTGTGATAAACTTAATTTATATTATAGGTACTGGAAACCATGAAACTTACCCGTGCAATTATTTTATTAAAACTACATGTGTGATATCAAACATCAATTAGTGCATTGATAAACCCCGTCCTTGCCTATAGCAAACAAATATTCTCTGTGCGGCTGTTGCGTGCAATGGCGGCGAAGGATTTAATTCGTTACCAAATCTTGGTCAAGTGTGAATATATTGCTGATAGCAAATGTCTTGTACACGGGTCGTTGAAGAATCTCAGGTAACCAGCTGTTATATCGGATTTTATATTGTGTCAAAATGCACGTTTGTTACCAATAGGTACTGACGGTGCCAAAGTGCGAATATGCTGTTGTATCAAGGGAAATAAATAGTGTGCAGATTTGTTACCAACAAAATTCTGTAATGAGTGCTGACTGTATTTTAAAATTTTTCAGAAGCGACTTATTCATGTGTTTATGGCAAGGATTTGTTTACAGTAGGACTAAAATAATCTGCATTTTGATCCAGAATAGCACCAGGGTTTTATTATTAGAATAAACAAGTTGTTTGATTAGAGCAGATTTTTGATACATTGTTGTAGTGTGATTAAGAATCATGTTATGCATCACATTAGAGGATATTCAAGTGGGCTATTTCTGTCAATCAAAATGGATTATAAAAACCCTGCTTCCAGATCAATAACGTACTGTATGGGGTACCTTATTGCAAAGAAGAAATGTTCATAAAATTATTTTATTTTACAAAATGACTTATGGCATTGCCCCACAATCTTCATTCACCCTTCGTCTCCTAAACATGCGTCAATACACAAAAGTATGATGGTGATGATAAAGTGGTATAATGGCAGCATCATGCCATCACACCATCATGTCATCATCATTGAAGCATTGTAACAGTGTGTCATCATACCAACATGGCAATAGTATGATGGAGTACATGTGGCAGCAATAGGATTCCATAGCCTAGTTGTGGAATTTTCAGTTATGAATTAATATTAAGAAATTGTTTAAGTGATTTTTATTAATATTAAAAAATATTTACAATCAGAATATTCAAAGTTATGGATTCATGGTTTTGTTATTTAAGTTCCAAATGTTCAGTTATTTTTCAGTTGCATTTATTTGAAAATTCTAAACATTGTACAAATAAAATTTCATGATTTAAAATCATTTGAAATTTTCAATGTAGTTGTGTTTAAACCTGTAAGGCCAATATATTTTACACATTTCCTTTTTCAAGATACTCTGGATGAGCTGTGATTTCTTAAAAATTATTGACAAGGCAAGATTTACACTTGTTCTAATTTGTTGTAGGTTGTGATGTCAATTCTACGCTGCTTCTGCAGTAGAGCCAGATTTGCCTCTGTAAGACAGTTTTCGACATCATTTACAAGGTAGGTTTTCAGCATTGTTTAAAAGTAAGGATTACAATATTGTCTGTGGGGCAAGGTGTACAGCATTGTCTGTGAGTGCAAGATGTACAGCATTGGTCTGTGAGGCAAGGTGTATAGTAATGTCTTTGAGGCAAGGTTTACAGCAATGTCCGTGAGGTAAGGTTTACAACAGTGTCTGTGAGGCAAGGTGTACAGTATTGTCTGTGAGGCAAGGTGTATAGTAATGTCTTGGAGGCAAGGTTTACAGCAATGTCCGTGAGGTAAGGTTTACACATAGTGTCTATGAGGCAAGGTTTACTGCAATGTCCGTGAAGTAAGGATTACAGCATTATGCGCAAGACAAGGTTTAAA
>CAJDSM010026807.1:625-21432 GCA_903981925.1 Ostrea lurida | reverse complement strand
GCGCCGCCAGTTTAATTTATGATGGCGGCGACCAGTTAAATTAAGTGGCGGCCGGCAGTAAAATTAAGTGAACGGCCGCCACAATAAAGTTTATCTGGCGGCCCGCCAGTTAAATTAAGTGGCGGCCGCCAGATGAATAAGTGCGCCGCCACATAAATAAGTGGCGGCCGCCATATAAATTAAGTGGCGGCCGCCACATTAAATAGTGCGGCCGCCAGTTAATTCATATGGCGGCCGCCAGATTAGTAAGTGGCGGCCGCCAGATAATAAGTGGCGGCCGCCAGAAATTAAATTTGGGCGTGCCGCGCACTTAAATTTATCTTGGCGGCGGGCAGTAATTTATATGGCGGCTCGCACATAAATCTAAGTAGCAACCGCCCACATGAAATATTAATTCTATACCCTGGCACGCTACCGGCTTTCCGTACAAACACACACACAAACAGGACAGAGAGAGAGAGGAGAATAACTGGCGGCCCATATAAATTTAAAGTAGCTATAATCTGTTCTTTTGAATTTTTTTATACTGTGATTTCTTTATGGAAATCAAATATATAAACTGTAAATGAATCGAACCACGAAATCTGCTCGATCAACAATGTTAAAACAACAAGCGGAGAAAAAAGCCTCCAAAGACATTGATCTACAACGTGATAATTCTATAAATGGAAAGAGCTCTATACGTCATTATTGTCACACGCGATCTCCTTATATGGAGTAGATTTCATAAATCACGCTTGATAAAGTGTAGTAAAATAGCCTATATTCGACGTTTTCTGAACTGCTAAATGAAAAATAATGATAATGTTAAATTACCACAAATGCATTATTATGATATGTTGTTAAATACGTATACTATGTTCAACAAAGAGAAAAAGGTCTGTGTATACATTCGCAAAACAATAATGACATACGCGCAATGTCTACATCTCAGGTGACTTTGTTGTTGTTTTCATACGGTTCTGGTAACATCATTAAATAATTAGAACAGATGGCATTTGTTCTTTTGGTCTTTTTGGCTTTCAAATGTGTAATTTACGTACAACAGCATAACTTTATTAGATGTAATTAGAAAAAAAAAAATCCGAAAGATTGAAGGACTTTTTATTCGTAAAGATACAGATTATGCTACCTTTAAGTGGCGGCCGCCACTTAAAATTTATCTGGCGGCCGGCCAGATAATAAGTGGCGGTGCCAGTTAAAATTATTGTGGCGCCGCCACTTAAATTTATCTGGCGGCGCCAGATAATAAGAGGCGGCCGCCAGATAATATGTGGCGGCCGCCAGTAATAAGTGTCGGGCCGCCAGTTAATTGAAGTGGCGGCCGCCACATACCATTAACGACACGACGGATATACATTCGTTTCTGAATAGAGAATTTCTTAAAATTTTAATATAAGTTAGAGTATGCATTTTAAAAATTCATTAAAATCCATGAAAAAACATAGGTCATCGTTGATTTATTTTCAGCGGGGACGTTTCAAAAGTAGGCTATAAAAACACGCAATTGCAAAGAAAAATAATAGGAAATTTCCTTTGTGTAATATAAAAATTGATATTAAAAAAATTCTAAAATAGAGATTGTAATCCAAATTGAAGAGTGATGGATAAGGACACATTAAAGTTACAAATTATAAAAGAAGTGGCATGTCATCAGCTCGAAATTTTTCAGGGGGCGTGTCAAAGGGCGATTTTTGACAATTGCCGCATAAAATATGTTTGCCAACGAGAGAATAAATAAGTATTTTTTTACTTTTACGTCATATTTTTCCATTATAATAGCTATTTTAGATTTGGTGAATGTCATTTTTCATGTGTACAAGCATTGAATTCATTGTATGATATTTCAGGGGCGGTTTCAAAATATTAATATTTAAACTGACGTAAAATGCAATGGTTCAAATTATAAAACATGGTATTGGCGTCTTGATACGATGAATTGGTAGTACACCTACAATGTTTCACTTCATTGTTATTTCTATTATTATTTTCACATTGTTATACTTTCTAAATAAATGAAAAATTTAAATACTAGAATAAAAGCATGCGTATTTTGCATTGAAAGAGACAAAGCAAATGTAGTTGTCGTCAGTTGGAAAATATAACAGTACTTTGTCTTTCTGTCTTCATTAATATCAGTTTTCTATAGAAAGCCGTTAAAAAGGAAGAAAAAAAATATCCTTTGACAATTTTTACAGGTGATTATCTAAAATTAGGATTTCTAAAACATTGCGTAATGTATTGAATGTAAATGTATGTACAAAATTACCACTGTAGGTGGTATAGTGGTACTTGTTTTATTCGGACACGAATAACTAAAGTTCAATTAAAAAAAACCCAGCATTATATATATCAGTTGTATGTCTCTGTATAAAAAGAAATGAGATGAACCGACTTTTTGCCATATTACATGTGCCTCTTTCGTGTGACAAGTTCTCTGCTATTACTCTCTAGGGATAGAGTTCAAGCTATTCAACACAACATCGATTTTCCCGCCACAAAATCGGCATTGTGACGTCAAATACAAAGAACCAATGACATGTTCAACGTCAACCGCTATAAATAATATTCATGATCAATTATATATCTAAATATGTTGCCGTAGACTTTCAATATTTAAAAGAAGTGAAGATTTTTTTGTTTATGCCTATGAAAATTGCATATGCGCGGTTTTCTGCGCAAGAAGCACGAAATTTCGAATTGGGTCTGTCGTCGTTAATTGGCGGCCGCCATATAAATATATTAATTCTATACCCTGGCACCTATCGGCTTCAGTATCATTGTTTCACAAACACATCTTATTACTATACTGCTGTTTCAAAGCTATATTTTTCCATGCGGTCTAGGAAATGTAAAGGCAAATATAACGAACAGTGATCAATCTCGTAAGTCCTAAATAGAATACAAAAACAAGAGTTGGGCAAACACGGACCCCTGGACATACCAGATAAATAAAACAATGAATCAAAACTTTCTCTAGGGGATATCCTGGTAATTCCGGACAGTAATAATACCAACGCAATTTGCAAAGAATATCAATGAGAATCTGAGTAATTAGTCACCCAATTTCAATTCGACTTCAAAATCCCATATACTATCCTTGCTATGACGATGTTTTGAATGATTTTCTGTAAGATTTTATTCACATGTTTTCAAAATAAAATGCATGATGAAAGTGGGGTAATTAATATTCCGGACAGAGAGCGGATAATTCCGGATAGATCATACATGTTTTGCTCAACTTGAATCGCACATGGTGAATTCGTGTTAGGCCCATTTTGATTTTATTTCAAATCGTTTTTGTGATTAAGAAAATCGTGTCTACAATTCCATAACTACTGTACGTTTTCAAATGTATTCAGAATAGCTAGTTTGTGAGCGATTTCAACAAACGATGTATTGATATACAAAGAGATAGATCTCTATCTTTTGGATCCGCCTACTGTTTAAGTAATTTTCGATATTTGCGATTTGGTGTTTGAATACATGGCTTGTAATTGATTTAGAAATGTATTTTACTTTTATATTAGAAAATGATTTACAGAATAAACTATCATATCATTTATCTATATGCATACAAGTTTTCATTATCGGCCGATCTATTTGTGATTGTGTTTTGATTTGCACATGGGGGAGAGCGGGAGTCTTTGGTTTAGTGTTTCGAAAACTTGATTTAATATGTGTAAAAATTCTGAATAAAAGATTTTAGAAAAATGTATAAATGAAAGTATAAAATATGTGTAATGCATTCATTTTTTTATCCATTATTCGACGAATATTATGAATTTACGATTTTTTATCGAAGTGTTTACAACAAATACTCCCCGAAATGGCATTGTGTAAAATGTAGAAGCGATTCATTTATGAGGTTTCTAGATAATGATTAGATAAATGATAAATCAAAACAAGTTACTTTGGTTTGAATATGCTGCAGCTTCAAATATTTTGATTTAAATATATTTTGACTTATGTTTAATGTAAAATTTCAACCTGCAAATCTGATTTGCATTCAGTATAGCCAATCCAGGAAATGGTATCGCCATCATCATGTGACAGAGATCCGGAGCACTTATGCCTTTCATTTTGTTTACTTAGATGCATGTTTGATTTCTGCATTTTTTTACATTCAAAATAATTATATTTGCATGAATTATGTTTAGAAATCAACTCAGCTTCGCCTCTGCAATTTGCCTGAAGCATGGGCGGATTTAGGATTGCAACGTAGAAGCTAGGGCATGGAGTAACTATCGGAGACAGCCTGTCTCGGCCATGTTGGTCGATTCTGTATGTTTCTGGAAAATGGAAATAGTTCAGAATATTTAAAATTTTAGCGGCCGACTTGATGCTTTGCATCAAACTTATCTTGTTGAATATTGTAATGTACTCGTCTGGAATTACCCGACTACGAGGATTCCTGACAGCGTAAACAAACCAACTTATTTCCATCCGGGATTTTCATTGATTTAGACGTTTAATCACTTGTCCAACTGGGGAATTTATATTCACTTAACTTTTCTAGGTTCCCTTAGTAAAATAGAAAATATATACGCTTCTGATTGAGGGTAAATTATTTCCTAGTTTTTGTCTGCCTTAAAATTTTTTCCCGCAACATAAATATGCAAAGTACAAAGTTCAAAAATTGACTTCAATCGGAATACTTCGAAATTTTGATAAAACAATGATGTAAAAAAAAAACCAAAGACAACAGAAAATAAAAAAAAACCCAAAACATCGACTTTATTATCCCCTCGCAACTAGTTGCGGAGGGATATAGCATCGCTGCCGTGCGGATGTGTGTGTGTATCCGGAACCTTGTGAACAAGATAGAAGCAAGGGTATTCATTATATTATCATCAAACCTTCCACAAATGTTGCCCATGGAGAGAGGATGAACACTATTTGATTTTCAGGGTCAAGGTCACTATGGACTATTGACTAAAATAGTGGACACAGCATTCATCAGAGAATCATCAAACCTTTCACAAATGTTGCCCATGGATAGGGTAAACCCTATTGATTTCAAGACCAAAGGTCCTATGAACTATGTTTAAAAATATTGTGTTGCGATTGGATGCTACGCTTGCGTTGCCTTGTTTATAGATATGTCACAGACAAAGGGAACATATGGAGAAATTCTTACCACTTTATTTAATGCAGCTTAAGCTACCACGTGTCTAAAATTTATAGATAATCTTAAGCAGGTAACTTTTCCTAACATCAATGAAATATTATTGTAGTACTCCCTTTCGTTAAGGGCCTCCCTGACGTCAGTACAAGTGTCAATGATTGTAGCAAAGATGACATTTCTATTTATATGTGCATGCTGCATTTTCTAAAGTTTTAGTTTCCCCTTTGGTGTCCCAATGCCGTGAGGCTAGAAATGCCAAAAAACGGTGATTTTGATTTGAAAAGGAACTTTCTTGAAAAATAATTCATAAAGTTGTCAACAATTCCGGAAAACCACTTCTCAATTTTTCCGTTTCCGATGCTGGAATTAGTGACCATGTTTCATATCCGTTGCTTTTCGAAGTGAGAAAGTGCACTTTCTGTGATTTTCAAAGATTGTTGTACTGTTTATAATGGATTAAATGGGCTCTCCGCTTCAAACTTTAATTGTAAATCGAACTCCGAATATTTTACAGCTGCATTGAAAGTGTTCATTGAAAAAAATGCGACCAGGAGAATGAAATGCGATGCTGGAAACGTGTAATTTATGCAAGAGGTCAGATTACAATTGGTAATTTTTAAAATATTTTCTCTATAATTTCTTTACCGTAATGACCGATAATTTGCAATCAAGATGGCGGCATGCAAATTAGCTAAATGTGTAAAAATTTCTCCATATGAAAGTAGTCGTATTTCATAAGAAGTCTTGAACTAACCGAAATTACCCGGATATCCCCTACCGCAATTCAACATAAAATATTGAAGTCATACTAAGACCTACTATATTTGTTACATTAATAGTAAGCACAGTGTTCTTAGTATAAGTGTCATAGAGAAACCGACATTTTTCAGATTGTTATCAATTTGGAAGTTGTATTAATAAATGATCGTAATGGCATTCGACGTTACAAATATAAAAAAGATTCCGTTAATTGTCAAATTAATTCAATGGAATATGGGGAAAAGAGTCATGTGCATATGTTATGTTACGTCATCGAGATATTTTTTGCCATGTTACCTAATTCAAGAGTTTGAGGTGAATGAACTGTACTTTCGTAAAACGTTCTACAGAAATTAATTGTTCCCGACATTGACCTTACTTAAAAATGATGCATTTCAGACGATTATTTGATTTATATATAACTCTCTCAACATATATATTGTAGCATATGAGTAAGTATACATGTCTCTAATAGTTCTAATTAATATTTATCACATGTTTACTCCTTTTTCCCGTGGATATCACTCATAACATAAATTCTAATTATTACCTAATTGAAGGGTTTTTGTTGTTTTATTAGATATTAAATATTTCTAGCTATTTTGTGTGTGCATTCTGTCTCAGCATTAGAAATAACTCGCCGTTCAACAGTTTTTGAATTTTGGACCGGCGTTCTATTGTCCGGCACTATTGAGGGAATCTGATGCATTGCTAACTACATGTATGACGTTCATAACGTAACGTAATGCAATAGACTTCAAATTATGTCATAGTTACATGTAGCAATGTAATGGAAATTCTTTGTGTAGAAATTTACAATGATTTAAAAAAAAAATGCTTCTACATATACTTTTCCATGTTTAAAATTAAGCACTAACAAACATATACATGTGCATGTAATTAGGTAATAAAACAGTTATCAGTCAATAGACCGGAGTATTTTTCCCGAGGTACTGGGAACAGCTCAATGTGTTCTATTGCCCGAGGCTACAAAACAGTGGTAAACATTACAGAATGAAATATCAAGATTGTGAAAATATATTCTAATTTGTTTAATTTTTTTCAGCAATTGAAAAGAAATCTTCTCAAGCATAATTTGTTTGTGTATTGTTGTAGCACTCTTTCTTTATGCATACTTGTGACGTTGCGTACTAGTGACATGGCTACAGATTCAATGTAATGTAGAAAGAAAACAGAAAAGAGGGGGGGGGTAACATGTGATAAAAAGAATCTCCCATGGGTTATGGTTTGATATAATTTATATCCAACTCGTTGTGTGTTTTCCAAGGCTCGGGGATAGAAAACACTGGATATAAATCATATCAAACCACAACCCATGGGAGATCCTATATACATGTATATGTAATTAGGTCTCGTGTAGATGTGAAATAATTACGTAAGCTTTAAAATGCAAAATTCAGCATAAAATATCGAAGTCATACTAAAGCAAATTTTGATAGACCATACTATATTTGTTACATTAATTGTAAGCACGGTGTTCACAGTAATATCGTTTGTTTAAGTGTCATAAAGAAACCAGCATTTTTCAGATTGTTATTGATTTGAAAGTTGTATTAATAAATGATCGTAACGGCATACACCTGGAATTCGACGTTACAAATATAAAAATATTCCGCTTAATTGTCAAATTAATTCAATGGAATGTGGGGAAAAGAGTCATGTGCATGCGTTATATTACGTCATCGAGATATTTTTTTTTGGCCATGTTACCTAATTCAAGAGTTTGAGGTGAATGGACTGAAGAAATTAATTGTTCCTGACATTGACCTTACTTAAAAATGATGCATTTCAGATGATTATGACTCTTGCAGCATATTTTATTAATTGTAGCCGTTCTTTACGCATATGAGAAACTACAGTGTATACATGTCTCTAATTAATATATAATTGTGTAGATGTGAAATAATTCCGTAAGCTTTAAAATGCAATAAATACTGTATAAAAATACATTTAATTACCAAAGAAGAAAATAAAATACGTTAACATATGTGATTATCGATGCATAATCATTATGTATCGATATTTACATGTCAAAGATTCAAAAACATATCGATCAATGTTTTAGGAATATAATTAAAAGTACAACTTTCAAATTTAGAATATCTGTAATGTTAGAAAAATATATGGGCTAGTATGTACATGTCAATGGCAACCACCGTACGATTGATTTATCAAGACTTTCAAATAACCAATCCTTGACATAGTGAGTAGAAAACCTATGGAGACCAATGTTTGATGTCCATTTTAATCTACCTACCAACCGACAGGTGCCATTCAAAATGTATTTTATGCACCTTTCACACGGGGGGGGGGGGGGGGGGGGGGAAATCAAAATGACCAAATAGCTCAGCATTGTTCGAAATGCACAAATCCTTGTGAAATGTTCAGGTATTTCATTGAATTCAAGTTTATAGCTTACTGGTTCCGTTCAAGAAGTCAATCGTCTCAGTTAAATTATGTGACAGGATATCTCGCAAGCAATTATGCAATTTGTATTTATGATTGCTATGAAAATTACTACTACAGTTAAAATGTGGAAATTCAATCGAGCTACTTTCAAAAGCCTGTGCATGGTTTCTATGCACTTCAGTGCATCATACACACTTTTTTTGAATATCGGTGGTCAGACACATGTATGAAAATGCAGCTGAACAAGAACAGTTTTGATAAAATTCATGACCACAACTTTACTCATGAAATGCAGAATCTGATATATAAATATATTAGCTGACTGCAATAATTCATGAATTTCCTGATGACTGCGCCACACATTTTGCCCACTGCTTTGGGGATATAAGATACATTTACTCGACACGGGATTTGGGTACAAAATGATACGGAACTGTTTTGTTACATCGCATGCAAAGGGTATCCTAGGTGCAGAAGGAGGGCGAATAATAATAATAAAGTCGACATATCGTATCGCTCAAAAATGTCGAATATCTCTAGCACTCTACTTGAACACACGATGAAATATTCCGGACAGTATTTCAAATACCACCGGTTCGACGTTTCCATTAACATCACTGCACGCTATGGGCCCGGAACCATTTGTGTTACAACTGAAAAAAAAAACCAACTGCATCAGAGAAGAATACAGTTGAACGTCAGTATCTCGTACACTGATATCTCGAATACCATGGCAATGTCAGTGGTTCGGAAGTCCCAACCAATAATTCTGTAAGTATTTAACCTTCACAATTTCGAATCCTTGGATGTCTTGCTTAAAGCGCTTAGTTGGATAAAGCCCTATGTAAAAACCAATCATTATTATTCTGTCTCGAATTGTTTTCTCAGTCCGATCGAGTTCGAGATAACGAGGTTCGACTGTACATGTATTAATTTTTTGTGTAACAGTTCTACAGTACCATGTAGAGACTTGGTCGGGAAAAAAACCCTACATGTATGAAGAATCATTTTCGAATTTTGATGATTCAGGTCTCATTCAGAAAGAGTGGACTACTTTTAAGATGAGAGCAGGAGGAGACAACCTTATACAAACTACGAAAGATGATTGGGAGAAACAGTATAAAATGAAAACGTGACCCTCTCAATTCAAACAACTAAAACAAGATAATTTATCTCTTACCAAATTCCGGATTTACGTGTGTCTCTGAATGTACCCGTGGGGGTCCGGGTTAGAACAGGTCCCCAACATCCGTGACGTAAGAGGCGACTAAATGGGGCGGTCCTTCGGAGTGGGACGTAAAGCAGTAAATAATCAATCAATCATTCTGAATGCATGAGTCTAATTGGAGATCCTGCCAACTGACGATTGAACGTTTTAAATTAAAAATATTTTCTATGGAAGGATTGAACATTAAAAATACTGTACCAAGTGTAGTAAAAAAGAAAGATACATGTATATGTACGGGACAGCCATTTCCCAGGAAAGGTGACATCGTTGTATCAATTTACAATGGACCGTTTTTGGCAGTATGTAAAAAAAAAACCAGTGATCAATCTCATATATTCGATACGCAAGAGCCTGTTCTGCGTATGATCAATTTTTTTAATCGAGGCAGGCTACTTACAGACAAGTTGTTGTTGCAGGGGTTTCAACAGTCACGTTTAAATGCAGCATTTCGTAAATTTTATGGTCGCTATTACAGTTTAGTTTATCAATATGACCTACAATTGAGTCAAATGCTGTCTGATGTGTTTCATAGCCATTGTTAAGCCGTTTTTCACACTGATTTGCCTACAGATTGTTCCGTTTACCTGATCAAGACTATAGGCGGGTGTGACCGGTCAACAGGGGATGATCACTCCTCCTAGGCACCTGATCCCACCTCTGGTGTGTCCAGGGGTCTGTGATTGCCCAACTCTTGTTTTTGTATTCTATTAAGGACTTACGAGATGGATCACTGTTCGTTATCTTTGCCTTTACATATCCTATATTGACCCCACTACCCGTGGGCGTTCAGGTTAGAATATGTCCCCAGCATCTTTCGTACAAACAATCAATCATTGAATCCCAGAGGTTGGGTCAGGTACCTAGGAGGAACAAGTGAGACCTAATGATGTCTGGACCTGCGTTGCTAGCAGCTATATCATTTTTAAAATCCTGTTAACATAAAAATGAAGCTTGTCATCACAACGCTTTTGAAACTACTCAATACAAAAAGACAATTGTGTCAAACGTAATCATAGTCCAAAAAAACATATACAAAATCAAGTGTAGGCAACACGGACCTCCGACAAAAGCGAAGGCAGGATCAGGTGTCATGGAGGAGTAAGCATCCTCTGCTGACCGGTCACACCCGCCGTGAGTCCTTAGTCGAAATAAAGTAAACGGGATTACCCGTAGTCAAATCTAGTAGGAAAATGAGTCTAACAAAGGGTATGAAACAAATAGGTCAACATATGACTTAGTGATAATTTTGTAATCGCAAACAAGTCATTATAGCGACCGTAGAATTTGCGAAATGATGACTTTAAACGAGATTCGTTATAACCCTGCAGCATTAACTTTCTTGTTAGTAGTTGACCTCGCTTTTAAAAAGTCCTCATACGCATAGCATGCTCTTGCGTATCGAATCAACTGGGAGATATACACACCATAAGCAGGTGATAGTGGTATATTATACATAGAAAGAGAAATTGACGATTGCAAAGTTAAAGTCATCACGCTTATCATATAATGTAGTTGTCAGTCTGCCATTAGAGTCAATGTTAAGTAAAAATTCAAATATGAAGCAGATATGTCAGATTCTGTGGTGTCCTTTATATCGAGTTCTTCGGGATATATCAAATGGACATAATTGTGAAAATTATGATTGTTCATCTATATACCTATAAGTAAGGTTGAAGGACACGGCAAGTTTTTTGTTTTTATCCCGTAACAGTTCCTGTACAAATGTAATGTAGAAAGAAACAGAAAAGAGGGGGGAGGGGTAACATGTGATAAAAAGAATCTCCCATGGGTTATGGTTTGATATAATTTATATCCGACTCGTTTTGTGTTTTCCAAGGCTAGGGGATAGAAAACACTGTATATAAATCATATCAAACCACAACCTATGTGGGGGTCCAGGTTAGAATAGGTCCTCAGCATCCCCTTGCGTGTCGTAAGAGGCGACTGAATGGGGCGGTCATTCGGATGAGACCGGAAAAACCGAGGTCCCGTGTCACAGCAGGTGTGGCACGAAAAAAGATCCCTCCCTGCTCAAAGGCCCTGAGTGCCGAGCATAGGCCTAAATTTTGCAGCCCTTCACCGTAATTGTGACGTCTCCATATGAGTGAAATATTGTCGAGTGGGACGTAAAACAAGAAATAATCAATCAATCAATATCCCGTAACAGTTTCTGTACAAATTCCGCTTCATATAAATATAAAAATAAGTCTGCCAATAAGGGGGCACAATTAGTGCCCATAGGAATACCTACGGACTGTTGGAAGACCTGGTCTCCAAAGATTACATAAAATATTATCTATAAAGAAACTCTTAATATCTACTTCAGAGTACTTGTGTGGGCAATCAGAGTTGTTTTCTAACAAAATATGTGTCTTGTTTCCCAACGACTAGAAATTCGTATTTGCGGTGCCGTTTTTTTGTTTAAAAAGCAATTTTCTATAATCTGAAAAAGCCTAGATTTTAATTTATCGTGAGGAATCGTTATGTAAAGTGTGGATTATTATGTGAAGTGTGGAGAAATCATACGTTTTGATGCAGTCAATTTTTTGAAAAATCTCGTGATTTAGGTTATCCAAAAGCCTCTTTAGAGTTTTTAAGAATCCACATCTGATTGACACCACTTCTGGAATATGTAGTGGAACAGTATCTCTGAAGAGATTCTTTGATAGCTGTTAGTAGTTTAGTCAAAAGTCAATGGATTTCAATAAATCAAGTCACCACAGTGGAAATAAGTCAAGGTGACCTAACTAGATTAATCCTGTTGTACTTAAATTATAAGCCTTTGACATCTATTGACTGACCAAGTATCATTAACATGCCATAATAACCATATATATATTACAAGTTAATGGTCGTTAAGGTTATATAAGGTTCCGTCCGAGGATACAGGATTTCCATTTAAAGGTTTCGGTCGATGATATATGATTCAAATAATGAACACATGTCAGTTCAGCATGGTATTAAATCCGCTAAATCTGAAATAAGCTGAAATGATAAGCTAATATATGAATAATTTTGGAAATATTATTAGTTTCAAAGGGTCATGTCATTTATGAGGATTTTTGCAAATTTTCAAAGTTTGATGGAGCATAACTTCCATAACATTGGAGGATGAATATTTCCTGCTAATATGCACAACTACATATTATGTTAATACTGTATACCAAGTTTCGTTGAATTTGGTTTGTAGTTTCAGAGGAGTCGCGATGAAAAGTTTATTGTGACGGACGGAGTGACCCTACACCTAGACTGCTTCCGCCGTTGGCGACGCAGGTAATAAACATATTCACACCCGTTATGGGCTCTGTAACTTACGATTACACGGAATAATGCGTAGTAATATTCAGAGTGAAAAGAACGGTTTAACATTTGGTATGAAACACGTCAGATAGCATTTGACCCTGTGACAGGTTGATCTTTAATTAGATTCACATCGTATCTTTGTATTATTCGATGTGCTACATGCACATATTGGTTGATTGATTATTTGTTTGTTTTACTTCCCTTCGAGATTTGTTCATTCATATTGAACGTCATCATTTGTAGGTGAAATTTAGACCTATGTTTAGCGCTAAGGCCGTAGCAAGCGAGGGCTCTTTAGCGTGCCAACGCCTGCCGTGTCACGGGACCTCCGTTTTCAAAGTCATATCCGAAAGACCAGTAATTCTCGCCTTCTTAATGCGAGGGTTTGGCAAAGGAGCAATCACTGCTTGTTTTCCCGTTTTAAAAAATGTAAACCGTTAACGATATATGAAATAACTTGATGTGTCAGTACGACACGAAGGTCCCCGCTGGCATTCGGATATTCTAAAGTCCAAGGATGTGAAAATAAAATTAAGTGCAAATACAACCAAAATAGATAATCAACATGGTGCTTTTGTTTTCTTGAATCGGTTGTGAAGAAAATTAATATCAGTCTTTAAGGACATGGAAGTGTAAGGTGAGCATGATGGACCTTGTCAATGAATTATTCAGATGCTAATTACTTAATTACTAATACCAGGAACGATTTTATTTAGATTAAGAAGTACAAATTGGTTAACTAGAGATGGTGTAGAACACTGTATTCATTTACGATAACAATGAAACACATATTTATATTGATTATAAACAGCGGAAAATGTAGAGAGGGTCACGAGGAACCCTTTATGTGACCAGAAATTAAAGAAATTCGTAGAAACATCATTAAAACATTTTACTTAATACATTCACAAAAAAGTGCATAGAGATTAGTAAATCTATTATTTTGTTTATTGTGTATGGTGCATATGTAAAAGCAAAGATAACGAACAGTGATCAATCTCACAAGTTCCAAACGGAATACACATAACAAGAGTTGGGCAAACACGACCCCGGACACACCAGAGTGGCACCAGGAGTAAGCATCCCTTTTCCACCGGTCCACCCGCTATGAGCCCATTGTCCTGGTCAGGAGTAGTGGACAGGCCCTACATCCACTTCTCTTCGCATATCTGGAAAACGTGTAAATATCGAAACCTGCTGTGACACGGACCTCGGTTTATCCGGTCTCATCCGAAGGACTGCTCCATTCAGGCGCCTCTTACGACACGGACAATGGACATATCAGAGTTGGGGTCAGATGCCTAGGAGGAACAAACTTTCAGTATGTTTTGCATAACAATGCATGTCCCCTTAAGGTCTCAAATCAAGTCGTCTGCGTAATACTGAATAGTCGTATATGCACTAGAATATCCAGGTCCCATTAAATAAAAGCTTATATATGACAGATTTATATTCATAGTTCTTGTTGTCACAAGTATTAAAACAAACAAGCATTCTTTCGAGTATTGCATGACAGCAATACATAATTCCCTACTGGTCGCAGAAATTATAGGACGTAACAATATCAGACAGGAAAACCCACTGGAATATATGTAATGGAGAAGCACATATGGTAACAAATATATTTAAACCAAAAAATTGAATGAAAGTTTAATAAAATATCCTTTAACAGGAGTTACCCTTCTTGAATGTATAGGAATAAAAAAGCAAGGCAACATTTTGATCACAATTTAATAAATTTCGAATTCTAGTTTATCTATGGCATTATCTGGACACACAGAGGTTGGCATTTTATTATTAACATACTTTCAATTTAGTCCAGTCAAGTTATGAGAAAATAGGACCCAACCTCAAGAAAATTGCAACACAAGCTTTGTTTCCTGATTTACGATGATAAATATATTGTCTTTCAAATAAAAAAATGTTTACCGAAATCAACCCCGTGGAAAGGGGATTTTTTTGAGGATAAAAGATGAAATTTTGTGGAAACCACGTTTCCCATGGAGAGAGGATGTACCGTATTGATTTTCAAGGTCAGGGTTCAAAGTTCAAGGTCTTTTACTGACTATTGCTAAACATCGTGTTAACACAATAGATTGAATATTTGTTTTACGTCCCACCGAGAATATTTCACTCATATGGAGACGTCACCAATGCGGTGAAGGACTGCAAAATTTAGGCCTATGCTCGGCACTAAGGGCCTTTGAGCAGGGAGGGATCTTTATCGTGTCACAGCAGGGTTTTTTCGGTCTCATCCGAATGACCGCCCCATTCACTCGCCTCTGACGACACGCAAGGGGATGCTGAGGACCTATTCTAACCCGGATCCCCACGGGTTAAACACGATAGAAGCAATGGCATTCACCTTCCATAAATGTTACCATGGAGATAGGATGAACCATATTAATTTTTCAAGTTAAAGGGTAAAAAATCAAGATCACTATTGAATATTGCCTAAAAATCACGTGAACAAGTTGAAGACACACCATCCACTCGATACATCAACCTTGTACAAATGTTGGCCATGGAGAATGATTGATTATTTGTTGTTTTTTCGTCCGTCGAGAATATTCACTCATATTGAGACGTCACCATTGCCGGTGAAGGGCTGCAAATTAGACCTGTGCTTAGCACTCATTGCTTTTAGCAGTGAGGGTTTTTTTGCGTGCCACACATGCTGCGACACGGGACCTCCGTTTTAAGGTCATATCCGAAAGACCCGTGATTCTCACATCTAAATGCCGAGCTCTGGCGAAGAGCAACCACTACCTATTTTCACGTCTAAGGTTTGACGCGGCCGAGTGCCGAGCATGGGGCTCGAACGCACGACCTCCCGATCACGAGGCGAGAGCTCTACCACTAAGCCACCGAAACCTACTGATGGGTCAAAAATAAGATCACTATTGAATATTGCCTAAAAATCCGTGAACAAGTGAAGACACACCATCCATCAGAGGATCATCAAACCTTGTACAAATGTTGGCCATGGAGAAAGTATGAAACCTACTGATTTTTAAGGTCATTGATCAAAGGTCAAGGTCATTATTGACTATTTATCTTTGCGAACGTGATATAAGGAGAGTCAATCATCAGAGGATCACTAATTCTACTACATATTAATGGCTCAACCAGTGGGGCATCTGTGATGTTTGCCACATCACATTTTTTCTAGTTCAGAACTTATATACTAGTATATGATTTATATTATGACCACTGGTCGAGGCCTCTGCTGGTGGACTGTTAGTCCCCGAGGTCTCTACAGCCCATTTGCTATGTACTATGTTTTACTAGCTTAAAATACGGATATGTATTGAATTGCAGTGGTTAAAATTGGAAATTTATATCAAAATTAAGGATTATCTCCCTCAGGCATAGCTCTGATCCTTCGAAGTATTTGGCTCCAGTCTTTGGCACTACATTGTTCACTTTTATTATAATTTAAATTTCATGTTCTGATTTCCAACATTTCGGTTTGAGCATCACTGAAGAGACATAATTGTCGAAATGCGCATCTGTGCATCAAATTGGTACGTAATGCGTATATGATTTATACTAATATTATTGATAGAATTCAATATTCTTGAAACACGTTTAAAAGAAAGACTTCCCCTTTCCCTTTATAACACAATCACAAATAAGTACATATATCAAAGCTAGAGAAAGGTGGAATTTCTTTTATAAATGACTGAAAGCCACATGACAGGGACTCCTAGTAGTTCACACTTCAAACCATTTACCGTGACATCAAAGTAAATATATGTTTAGCGCAAAATATTTTTATTTTTATTTTTGATAAACCTTATTTTTTTAATGAATTATTTTTTTTTTTTGCCAAATTCGGCATGAGGCATTTGCCTATATGTTGTTACGGCACTGAACTCATATCATCACTGACCATTTTGACCACACCCAAATACCCAAAACCCCTATCCCTAGGATCACAAATTATCAATTATAACAAAAGACCCTGCAAAATATCCATTTAGTTTAACATTATCAATAGCATTAAAGAAGATTCTTTTTAAATGTTTTACATACTGTACATGTATGAACATTGTGTACCAAGTTTGGACCCGCCCTGGGGTCAGAACCTCTACCCTGGATATCACCAAATTTACATATTTGGTAGAGGTCTTCCTGCACTATGACCGGTCGCAGTGTCTCAGTGGTAGAGCTCTCGCCTCGTGCGTTCGAGCCCCGTGCTCGGCCGCGTCAAACCCAAGACGTGAATATAGGTAGTGATTGCTCCTTCGCCAAGAGCACGGCATTTAGAAGTGAGAATCACGGGTCTTTCGGACATGACGTTCCGTGTCGCAGCATATGTGGCACGCTAAAGAACCCTCACTGCTAAAAGCCATGAGTGCTAAGCATAGGTCTAAATTTGCAGCCCTTCACCGGCAATGGTGACGTCTCCATATGAGTGAAATATTCAATCGCCTCTTACGACAAGCAAGGGGATGCTGAGGACCTATTCTAACCCGGATCCTCACGGGTTGGAAAGGTAGTTAAGAAGGGATTAAAATTGCTCATTCGTTAACGGACGCCACTGAAGAGGAGACGTGATCAACTCTGACGATTTCACACAGAAAATCAAAATCATGGCGTGTTGATCATTCAATGAAAAATCTTCCATTTGAACACCGAGAACTGTTTCGTCAGTATCTTGTGATTTAAATTGTAGAATTTCATAAACATTCAATTATTTTCTTGACAAATGTTGTCATAGACATATACTTCTTATAACGAAGAAAAGTGACTACATGTGCCTCTGTAAAATGACGCAGCGCTGGGATCGGGACTCAAACCCTGAACCTCGATCTCGTTTTTCATTCATGGTCCAAAAGAAAGCCGCTCGTTGTGGCGTTAAGCTATAATGGTTAGGAAAGACTAGTTTGATTCTTTTGAAATACATTGGAATTGTTTTGGCCATATTTATTGGCCACTACATCATATTCTCTGTTTCAAATGTAGTACTGTAATAGAGACAGGCAATATAATATTAATAGTTACCGGTACAAACATGCCGATTCCGACCCAATTATGCTATCAGAAGCTATGGCAAATATTCACTATCCATATTCATGTATATCTAAATATAAACCAAATTTTACTGAAATCCACCTACTCCCACCACAACCCCCTCTTGACAGTGGTAATAAACCTCGACCTTGAATGTATATTCGGTGAAAACAAAACCTTGAATGATTGTAAATTACTGATATACATGTTTCTAGTACCAGGCGTCTTGTAAAATAATTTGCGACAGCAAGT
Source organism: Ostrea lurida (assembly GCA_903981925.1). Taxonomy (NCBI): domain Eukaryota; kingdom Metazoa; phylum Mollusca; class Bivalvia; order Ostreida; family Ostreidae; genus Ostrea; species Ostrea lurida. Next base: position 3,313 of record CAJDSM010026807.1, on the reverse strand, counting down.
CTGTTAACTCGCCCTTTCCCGGGTTCGCCGTTGTTGAACTGCTGTGTCAATGAGTGTAACACAATGCAATTTACGCTTCTGTAACATCATATATAGTGAAGATTGAAGATTATTCATTATAACAACTTATGACAGGTGCTTGTCATTTTATTCAGACTAGACCAAAGCGAAACATGCATGTCCACAGCGACCCGCTGGACGAATATGGTGTATGAAACCAAGTTGTGTGGAAAATTCAAACGGACGCGCAACAAGATCGGTGTAATGACGGGCGAAATTAATTTTCATGTAGTGAGATTCTGAGAAACACATACCTCCCATTAAGGAAGACAATGCTAAGTGAAGAAATTTGATGTAAACTTTAATTAGAAGACATCATCTGTATGAGATAAATGTCGGTATTTTACGTGCGCAGAGACAGGGTTACGAGCAGGTTTTATCTGAAACAACAATTAAACTGTTACCTTCTGAACATTAAACATGTAACTTACCTGGCACCAGACAAATCGAAGGGGCAATACGTTTCTTTAGTTAACCTGTTTGTACATTTAGGCTTTAAGTAAAAATTTAAATTCTTACATGTATGCTTCCTAAAGTCCGAAAGAAGTGATGTTTAAACACTTTAATTTAGATGTGGTAAAATAAGAGTAAAAATATGTTTTTGATTACTTTAAAACTTATATTTCGTGCAACTGTTGATTTCATTCATACGTTCGTTACTTACTAGGTAATATCTTAAATGAAAAGGTAAAGATAACAAACAGCGACCAATCGCGTAACTCCTACAAAACAATGAACTATATCAAGTGAGCAAAGCTACCCGACCTCCAAAGTTAAAATTATTTCTATATGAAAACCAGTCCATAAAGCATTATGTCAGATATTTATCATAATGAATATTTCAAATTTATTTTCTTTATTTCAAAATTGATATTTTATTTCCAAATTTATTTATCAAATAATTTTTTTTTTTTTTATATTTAACTAAGAGGAATTTATCATATTACAAAATGCACAAGTTCCTTAAAGTAATAGTAAAAACAAAATAACGGTACTTAATCTTGTGGACAAGATTGTTTTTTTTAGAAAGGGGAATTTATCATAATGAATTATTCTATAATTCCACTGGTGAGACTAAACGAATATTAATTCTATTGAGTTAAGACCCTAAAACCTCAACCCATCATAGCGTACGAAGTAGCGTTATGATATTTCTAAAAGAAACAAATGGTTTATGAAATACAATAATTGCTTTAACTCAAATTACATCCATTGCTGGTACATGACATGGGATATTCACATGGCCTAAAATATTGACATTTGTCAACAAAGAGCAATGTGTTTAAAATATTCGCGAAAGAACATTTTCCCCATCTATATCAAGTGCCCACACATCATTCAGACACATTTCAACACTTGTAACAAATTTACAGTAAAACAAATTCAGGTATTTTGTTCAGAATTTTTTTCCAACACCATATTAATATAAACAGATCTATAGATCAAAGACAAGGTAACCTGTCTGCATTCCTTAATCGCATAATTCAAGCCTTCAAAAGAAGCTATGGCTGTTGACCACTGTCTAACGTTAAAAGCCAACTCACGAAAGACAAAGTGTAGCGGTTTTTTGACTGAGGTCTGATTAATTACCGCTTTCAAATATAATTGAAAGCACGTTTATAAATACCCTACTACATTTATAGATATTCTTTTGATATGAGTAGCTGATAAAAGTTCAGATAATATACGTCTGTGTTGATGAAGAATCGACCGTCCGCTTGAACTGCGCACGGACACGGTTTGCAGAACAGAGACAAGCGGTCGCGTGGCGAGTTGAAATGTTAAAACGCCTTCATATCACAGGGTACAAAGCCATAAACCATCACCTCGATTTTCTAAGATATACCCTCCATGACACGGAGTCGCCAAATTGACAAATTGTTAAAATGATCCCTTCCGATTCAAATATCACGAATTTGTACATGGTATTCGGTGCATGGAAAAGTTCGTTGCTCTCCAAGAGAAGTTCTCTCGTGTTTACAAGTATTCGTGTACAGTTTGAAATGTTTAGCAGATTAATTTCAAAGAAATGACACAGTGTCTGCGATCATAGACAAGTGGTATCTTAGTCTGTCAGACACACTGACAGGTGACACAGGAGTTCTTCAGTAATTCTGCCACCTCGTAGAACTCTTGGATGAACAACCGAACGCAGTGTTCACTTTTGTAACAATCGACGCATTTCCTTCACCTCTATCCGGCTGTCGTGAAATAAGGTTCCTTTTTATTACCTCACAGAAAAGTTGTAGATGATGCTGTCTCATGATCTCTTATGTCAGCGTCTGAAAAATGTGGACAGTATCACACTTGTTACAGAAGGTGGGGAGGGGGCGGCAGAATATTCCGATTTCAAGAGACGGATATAATATAAACAGTAGTATAGTTCCACAATATGTGAATACCTTGCATTATGTATCGTTTCAATTCATTTTCATACTTGCTACAGAAATGTGAAATGAAATGAAAATATGTACATTTTACGTGCCATTCTTTTTTTTTTTTTGTACTATGTAAAGATGTCACCAACTTGAGGTGGAGTGCCGCATGGCGCTTACTGCCGTAGCAGTCGTGTCAACAGCTACCGCAACCTCCGTTCCTATAGTCTAGTAAAAATAGCTCTATTTTGGC
>CAJDSM010026804.1:21030-31723 GCA_903981925.1 Ostrea lurida | reverse complement strand
TTCAGTGGCGTAGCTAGGGCCTTGAAGAAGTATAACGCACCAAATAAGGCGATGAGTCTGTGAGTGCCCTGAGGGCTCCACGCAGTCAAAAGCAACGCAAAGGTGGGCATGCAATGCCCCCGATGGAAAACAGATTCGTTTTGGAGATCACTTTTTAGCACATGTAATAACACAAATTTCCATGAATCCCCTTAATGAAATTTCAAGCAAACTTATCCTTTTTTCAGAAAAAAAATCAAACCTGCCTCCACACTCAAGGAATGGAAAGTACCATATTAACCACCCCACCCTCCCCCTCCCTCTCTACATTGTTTGTTTATTCGCTAAGAAAGGTGGTTCGAGAGGAAGTTATTATGGAGGACATTCCATTGAGAATATTGCAATCCATTACATTCAGAAATTTGCTTGATATTTAGCTTCATTCATGTCACCTTAACCGGGCTTTCAAATGGTCATTTCACATGAAATTAAGATCCAACAAAACGTCGGAGGGGGGATCTGGGAAGGAGCGGAGAAAAGAATCCAACGAAGTTTAAGAGAATTGCCTAGCTTTTAAGTACTGCGCGTGGGCTAGCGTACAGTTATCATCACGTCATTGGGTAAGTGATATGATCTCGTTAGTTGGTAAGGTTTTGCGTTTGTTGTCGGTGGCATTAGAAGATTAAGTGATGTTTTGTTTCATTGGGTCAGGGATGTGTCCTTGTCCCCCTAATACTCACCCAGTTTTTATAGTTAAGTTGTTGATTAGTATGACTATAGTGCCATTTGTTCTGAGGAGGTCAGACGAGAGACTTGACAGTGGTGTTTAGCTAAAAAAAGAATTCGCGAGTTTGATATTGCAATCGGAGTTTAGAACGTCCTATTGAAGGCTAAAGAATAGCAGGGCGAGTTCTTGTATTAGATCCCAGTGAGGGGACACAATCCCAGCTATTGAAGTTCCTTTGGAGTGAACAAGTCACACGGAAGACCTCCCGTGCTTGAGATTCCTGCAAGGACAGTTCCGTTGCTATAGCTCGCCCCACTATCAGACCCCACAATGCTCCATTCTTAAAGGTGGACCAATCTTACCATCTAAAACCATGACCGACCCATACGAAGATCTAGTTTCATGAAAAGAAAATTTAACAAATCGAACCCCCTGTTCTCGTATCATTTTATTATATTATTCCGTTTAGTCTCGTGGCATATAATATCAGTTAAGTTTATTTTCTTAAATATTGAGGATTAACTTTTTAAATATATTGTCATTTTATATTATGGTTGGGTGCCCAAGGGTAAGTAATGTTAATGAACATTCACCCCTACTTCTTACTGGTTCAGTTATCTCCATCTTCGGTTGAGAGAACATCTATCTTCTCAATATCCTCCTACTCTCCCTCTCTCATATTCTTCATGAAATTAACACTCAATATTTCTATTTTATGACTTTCAAATTACCACGGCTGCTAAATCTCGCAATCCTCATTCGTCCGATAGTACATATGTAATAATAGTAGCTATAAGTACAAATATCATCTTATGCCATGCAATAATTATTGAGTATAGTAATATAAAAAAGGGTATAAATAACAAAAACTTACCTTAGAATGCAATACTATCGAATTCTATGAGTAATGGAAGTCCGTATCCAAATAAAGAGTAACACGCAAGCTATTCGTGCTCTGGCCTCTAATATCTTGGCACTATTTCACGGATCGAAGGTCCACCCATTGATTACATCAAGAACATAGGTCAGGGTAACACCGCTGGTATTTTCAGAACCCACATAATTACCGGTTTTACCGAGCGAGCATCAAATTCACCCTACGTGGAGCAAAATAAGTGTAGGTAGAGTCTTGCGCTAGATGAATAAACTCCCTGAGGGTTAAGCTTCATACCAGATTGTGATAGCCTCTACACCGAGAAGATAAGACACGGAGTAGACAGAGAGGAGAGGTTATATTAGTATGAGGGTTACCGGTTGCGCTTAGTAACAAACACTTTATCACGGTTAATCAGGATGAATCAAATACGGCGGTGCATAATGGGCTCAACGATTTTGCGAGTCCGCTAACTCATTCTTTCCATGTGAGCATCCTCCGCTCAATTGCCCAAGCTCCGTTTTTACAAGATATCTTGTAAAACATTGAAAAGAAAGTTGATTAAATAAAACTTATTCTGTGAGTGCACGAGATTTACTTCATCTGAAATGAAAATACCGACAAAAGGAAAATTAATCAATAACTTATAAATGTTATTATGTTGGCTTAGAAAACATATATAAAGTAAGTTCCAAACAACAGAAATAAACTTTTCAAGTAAACTCTTACAAAAATTCAAGTCTCTATTATACAATAATTCACGATAAAGATACCTCACACAAAAGATGAGTAGCATTGTTACTCGCTATTTTATACTATCTGCATTGGATTTACAATATAGAAATTCCTCTGGCTCGCGACAGCTTCGGATGTCGTGAAGCAGCACTCATAAGAGGAACAAATGGAGCCACACACCTGTTGGACGAGATGCGATAGTTCATACTGTAGTCAAGACCATGAACAATAAAAAATCGATGAGAAAATTAGCTGACAGACGCGCGAAGACACCCAAGCATGTTGGGCGCGCCTGTCATCACGCAAAAAGAGTGTGATAACAGTCTGTATCCCTGTATTTAAACCTAGAAAAAAGTCTCAAGCGTTCCGTATTAGTGATCAAAAGGCTAGAACTTTGAGAGCATAATCCCCTGTGACCAGGCTAACCGAACCACGCCTTAATACCCCCATATGTCTTTAGGATTCAAGTAGGTATTTGTGAAGAAGTATGAGAGAAGAGAGAAGACGGAAAGCGAAAGATTGAGCAGTAAGAGAAGAGAAGAGAGAGAGAAAAAGTGACGATAAGTTGTATATAATCAGTACGTTCATCTGTAAATAATCAGTTGGTGTGTCCCTCTTGATCTAGACTTCAGGAGGGTGTTATGTCTTCCATCTGGGAGGTAAGGTTTATTAGATAGAACAAGTCTGCTGTGGGAAGGCTCACACTAGAGCAAGACTACCGGGAGGAAAGCTTATTCTAGAGCCAGGCTTTCGGGGAGAAGGCTCACTCTAAAGCCAGACTTCCACAGGAGGAAGGCTCACTCTAGAGCCAGACTTCCACGGGGACAAAGGCTGGCTTGGGGCGGGGGGGGGGGGGTCTGGCTATATAGAGCGCGCCTTTCGCCTCTGGAGGAAGGCTCGCTCTAGAGCCAGACTTCCGGGGGAAAAGTCTCACTACGGGGAGAAGTCTGGGCTCTATAACAAGAGCATACTTCAAGAGCGCTAACGCCAGCGTGATTTATTGCAGTTTACACCCTTATGTATTTTCAAAAATGATTGTTTATTTTTTCATATTTACATGTTTTCATTTTTGTCATCGAAGCAGATGTATTATGATACTTATCAAGAATAAAACGCGTATTGTTTACTTCGCAGCGTGTTCACGAGAAAATGGCTTGTATTCACATTTCGTAAAGATACCAAAGAGAATACATTTACAATGTAAATATTTCAAGAGGAAATCGATTTCCCCATTATTAACAAGCAAACCTGCATTCTCTTGCACAGAGTTGTCGGCTTTTTCTCCCCTAACATCTCGACCTGTGAAACTCCCGTTTTACAAGATTTTTGAAAAACATTTGAAAGAATGGGAAAACACTACTTGTGAGTGTTATTTACTTGGTAAAAATATTAAGAAAAAAAATAACTAATAACTTATTTGTTATTTTTTAGTCTTACAAGTTGATTTTTTAAACTTTTGTTAGAGAACTCGTTAAGGGCATACGCAATGTACATTTCACAAAAAATTTTCTATCTCCAAAACTGAAGACTTCCAATGATAATAATAAGAGTTACAGACAACGCAAACATCATTCAATCTTTTCAAATTTATTTGATGAGATGAAAATATAATTATAACAACAACTGACAATTTTTATAATATGTATACTACGGTCATGCATTTGCATATCTCCAAAGAGACAGGTAAACTCAGAATTCAAGTATTGAATAATTGTGCAAATACTATCTACATCCTAGTATCTTTTCCAACACGAATACTTCTGATTTTTCTCAAAGAATTCTAAGTCTAATTTTATATTAAGAATAGTTTCTATAAAATATATACAGATAACGAACGTTGCGTATGACCTTAAGCCAAATATAACCTTTCAACTAGAACAACCGATGTTCTGAAATTTTTTACATTCAAAATCAAATGATTGTTATATTGCCTCCATTTGCCCTTAATCTGGTCCCGTCCCCGCCACTCTTTGATCATTCGTTCCCAGAATGAATGATCAAAGAGTGGCGGGGCGGGGACCAGACTACATTTGCCTATCTTCATGCTGATGCATTTAGATTTTAGAAAGCCAATTCTCAAACTGCAATCTAGTTGCCTGATCAAAAATGGCCGGAAGTGAAAGGCATGGACAAAATATAGGGGACAGGAGTATTTAAAATATATTTGGTCGTTTCTGTATGTTTCTTTGGAAATATAATATATTATTCAAGGTGAAACCTCGTATGTTGTTAAACTCTGTGTTAAAACCTATTGTATATGTTCGATAATACATGTACAATAAAATATGTTCATATCAATAGAATATTCAAAAATTTAGCGGCCGATTTGATGCTTGCATCAAAATTATCTGTATTATAATGTTACCGCAATGAAAATGCACATGGTGTTAATGAAATATGTGTTGTGTTATATTAAAATGATGCGTTGATAGAATGTTGTTAATGAAAATATGGGTGGTCATTGTGGTATTAATGAAAACGTGGTGTCAATATATGGTGTTATAAGAAATTTTGTGGATGTGATAAGTTGGATGGTGACAAAAATTGGGTGGTGTATAAATATTTGTGGGTGGCAATGTGGTGTGGACATTGCAATCTCAGGTGGACCTTCCCCCCAAAAAAACCCTTCCTTTTCTCAATTATTTAGATCATGTTTAATAATATTTTGTACAATTTATTAATTCAAATATTAGTACCGTGGCAAAGTGGATACTATATATTATGATATTCATTCTGTTTAAGGCCAACAAAAACATACTCCTGTTTCCTGTCTCCAGGAAATATTGGTAATTGGGCAAGGGAAAAATACATTTTGTATTCAGTGGAAATGCAAAAGCAGCAAAATTTCATGTTAATCGGAGTTTCAAATTTGCAATGAATTTAAGTTTCCTGTCATTTAAACAATTTAAGGTTCATGATCACCATTTGACTTATTCCTTATTGCAGTATGTCACAACATGGTGATTTAAACTCCCCAAGATACCATCTTGGTATATCAAAGGGTTTGTATTTATATGAATATATGTATTACATTAAATTTTTATCCAATAAAATTCTTTTGTGAAATTAATTGAAGCTTAATCTATCTTAAATATAAAGTGGTCACTAATAATGACCAAAGTAAACTTTGACTTATATCTAGTTATAACGCAGTTGATATTCTTTTTATACAATGCAGTATACATGATTTATGTTTTAACGATCCCCTAAGTTTTATTTCACACAGAATCTGCCAGCATACATGTACATCCATGACCCGTGCCTGTACACGAATGTACGTCAGTGCAGTTCAATGTCCGCAAGCGGCACGGGTGACATGTACACTGAACGACCTTACTCTTTATGTCTATGTACACCAAATTCAAATGCACTGAAAATATTCTTTATCTTTATGAAATAACTCAGTATCATACCAAATTAGTCTGAAGTTGATTAGGGAAATGGATATGATAAATAGTTACAATATAAGAACTTAGAGGAAAAATACATCATTAACTTATGAAAGAGGGTGGCCGATGAATTATAATGGTAGTACTGCTGAATGATCTGACATGGAGTAGATCTATGGACAATATGATCATATCATTTGCATTTTTCATTACAGAGTAAACAATGAATGGTGGAATTCCGACAAAATTAAACTAGAATGTAAAAAACACAAACTTGTTACCTTCATTGTTCGCGAACAACTAATGGCTCTCCACTCTCTATCGAACTGAAAAATAAAGAATAAGGTTGTCGTGAAGTATTTCGTATAAGGGAGATGACTTTGGTCATGAAGAAACTCGAAAACAATGGATTTGTATGAAAAAAATAAATAAACATAAATTCTTGAATGACCACCTCAATTCGAGGTCAAAGAAAATCTTTTTGGCACTGCATTTTCATATGGATGCAATGACAATGTATACAATGTGGGAGGTTGACTAATCACAAGGAAATAACGTAAATGTTAGGCTATTCTTTCTTTACATACCGAGTTGACTACTGATTACTTAGATTACCTGATTAAGATAAAAAGACTCATGGCGCGAGTGTCTCCGGTCGATAGGGGATGCTTACTCTCCTAGGCACTTGATCTGGAGTGTCCAATGGTCTGTCTTTGCCAAACTCTTTAACTTTGCATTCCTTAAGGATCTAGTTCTTTAGACTGGTCACATTTTTGTTTTCAAAGATACTCTTTTATGTATGAAACTCTAGAAGTTATATCGCACTATTATCGTTCACAGTTCGAGGATTTTTAAAGTTTGAAACACTATGATATTCAAACGGAAGTGACCTAGTGCCTTATCATTCCAATTGTTAGGCCATTCTTTACGTGCACTGATTTGACTACCTGAAGCTACTAGTTTGTTTACCCGATTAAGATAAAAGGCTCACGGCGAGTGTCTCCGGTTGACCAGGGGATGCTACTCCTCCTAGGCACTTTCAAGATCCTACCTCTGATCGATCATATTTGGGTTGTCTTAAAGAGTGCGCATGGGAAAAGGAGGAATTATTTCTAAGTGTTTTGTAGAATTATTCTTATCAATAAATATGTAACACAGTTCTGAATAATAGATTTTAAAAATATATAGATAGAAGTTTTTAAAATAAATGTAATCAATACATTTCATTCTTGTTCATTATTCAACGAATATCATAGATTTACATTTTATATCATGTCTTTACAACCAAGTACTCCTCAAATGGCAGTGTGTAAAATATACAAACAATTCATTATAGGTTAGCGGACATTATTTAGGGAACTTAGTGAGCTAGCTTTTCTGCGATTGTGGTAGACGTTTCTCTATTGATCACGCGAGTTAAGCATCAGCGAGCGTGGTCAGTACCTGGATGGGTGACCGCTACACGTTACAGATTGGTGGCAGCGTAGTGACTCTAGGTTTGGTAGGAGACCTGTTTCAGGTAGAGTCTCTGCCGAGCTCTGGGACTTAGTGGTCCATGCACGGACGTGCTCGTTCCGCGCGGGACGACGGTGTGATGTCGTCAGACGGTGGTGCCGTCGCTGAACAGTGCCAAAGATTCAGAGAGGACCCATGCGAAGCCGGGACGAAGCTTCCCGGGGGGGGGGGGGGGGGGGGCTGTAGCATACATTATACTGTCTCGTAGTGAGCTAGCTTTTCTGGCGATGTGATAGAGTTCCTCTCTTGATCACGTTTCTCTTGATCACGCAGAGTAAGGATCGACGAGCGTGATCAGTACCTGGATGGATACCGTCTACACGTTATGCATAAGCTTCCGAAAATTACTCGATAAATGAATAGATAAAAGTAAGTTATTTTGGTTTGAATATTTATATTTATGTATATTTTGTTTATTGCGTTTGTTCAAAATCTTGCAACGTGCAAATCAGAGTTGTAGACGTATAGTCGTCCATCAGAATAATATTGGCATCATCACGTGAATAGAGCATGGGTATGCCTTGCATTCTGTTTTTCTGAAGCATGTTTTGTTATTCAGTCTAATCGCATTACATGTAATCGTATTTGCTTCATTTGCAAAATTATCATCATAATGTGATTCAACAATTTAGAAATCAAGTTTAGCTTCATCATCGCAATTGCCTTATGCATGGGCGGATTAGGATTTCAAATTGAAGAACATGAAGAAGGGCTGGAAAAATATATAGGAGATAAGGGTATGTTTGTCGTCTCTAAATAGTTCAGAATGTTTAAAGTTTTAGCGGCCGATTTGATAACTTTGCATCAAAATTATCTTGTTTTTATTGAAATTGAATTTTACTATTTTTTAAGGCCATTTTTTGTCCAGTTTTTTACGACATTTACAGAGGAATTAAAAACATAAGAGGCATTGACTCTAATGTAAAAGGTCATCGGATCTATTTGTTTAAATTACATGTATGTGTTTATTTTCTAGCTCGATGACCCTTGGGGTTCAATAAAGATTAACATGGATTTTGCGTAATCTTGGTCCAATAATTCTGTAAGGGATCTAAGGTAAAAAACACCACAGGGTGATTGCTTAAAAGTTAAAAACCTTTTTCATTAAGTCTTTGGTGAAAAGCAGTTTAGTGAAAAGGCATTTTTATTATACAGCTGAACTTCGCTATCTCGAACACAGATATCTCGAATCCATGACTATGTCGAAGTGATTCTGAATCCAAGCACCTATTTTCTATGTATTTTTACCCTCGCATATCTCGAATCCACGGACATCCCTTAGTTTTTTTTTTCGTCCCATCGAGTTCGAAGATAACGAGGTTGGACTATATACATTTATTTGCAATTTGTATTAAATGAAAGTTTCTTCCTCACAAAGCGGACCCTTGGGGGTTTCCGGGTTAGAATAGTCCCCAGCATCCCCTTGCGTGTCGTAAGAGGCCGACTGAATGGGCGGTCATTTCGGATGAGACCGGAAAAACCGAGGTCCCGTGTCTACAGCAGGTGTGGCACGATAAAGATCCTCCCTGCTCAAAGGCCATGAGCGCCGAGCATAGGCCTAAATGTGCAGCCCTTCACCGGTAATGTTGACGTCTCCATATGAGTGAAATATTCTCGAGTGGGACGGTAAAACAGGCTTGGGGTAAAAGCTGAGTGGAATGGAATGGAGCGGAGTGGAGTGGAGTGAAATTCAAAAGCTAGTCTGTGATGTTTATGGTAGCTGATCATCTTGTTGACATATAAAAGTCATTCTCTCTCTTTCATTTCCTGGATTGCAAATGCAAAATTTTTTGTTACCCTGCTCTATACTCAAATACGAAATGTATAAGGAACTCGGGTGCAATGTTGTATTGCTTTTTTGCACTTGTCTAATCTAATTACATATGACAACAAGAATAATTGAATCGTCTCTGTTAAATAGATTAAAAGGGAGAACCGTATTAAATTGAGGTTTCCCTTTACCAATGTGAAAAGTAGAGCGTTGAAAGATTTGTCACTGCAGCATATCAGGTATCAGCTGTAATTCAGCTTAACGACTTTTAAAAACAATAAGCATGACGAGTTACCAATTTTATTTCACCCCCTTTGAATTGGGAGTAACATACTTTTCATGTTCTCATAACCTAATTGAAAGTTGACTTCAATGAGTCAGACAAGTCAGTTTGATATACAAAGTCACTAATAATATATAACTATTTTCTGAAGTTTCTAAACTGACATTTAGAATTGGCACAGTATTGGATGACAGGAAATCATTTTGAAAACAAAAAAACACCCAAAAAACACGATTCTTAATATGTTGAGATCAACTGTCAGAGTCCAAGGTAGATATCTTGAATACATATGGGTACTGAGTTCATATATCGTAGCTTTTTGATTGTTTCAGCCTATTTTCAGATTAATGTCACTCTTACTCGCCTCCACTCCACTCCACTCCACTCAGCTTTTACCCGCAAGCCCGGTAAAACAAGAAATAATCAATCCTCACAAACGCTCTGCTGCGAACAATGCGCGTTGAATCTTGATAAATATATATTCTTATGTATAATCATTCATTGGCTGGGAAGTACATGTATTATCATTTCATTAGCTGGGAAGTACATGTATAATCATTTCATTGGCTGGGAAGTCGATAGAAATAAAAGTGTTGGAAATGAATTTCATTTTGGCGCTGTCTGATGAGTACGTCAGCGTGAAACACTGCGGTTCATACCCTCAGTATTTTGTCTTCTGCACGTAAATGTATTCAAGAAGAGTTGACAATAGCTGCAGGAAAGACGTTTCCAAAAAAGTAGAAATATCGCGGAAATACACAGGATTCCTACAGCTTAAATACCCATTACTTTAAAGGACGACTGACTGAATTGAAGGTTCAGACATGGCAATCTAATCTTTTTATTCTTTTGGCAACATTTAATGAGTGGAGTGACTTTGAATAGCTGCCCAAGGACTGCGATTAGAATGTCAGTAGTCCTTACGACTCTGCCTTACTTTTTTTTTTTTTTTTGATTAGTCAATTTCGTCTTGTGGTAAGCCTAATCCTTTTGCCTCGTTCGTTGGTATTATAGTTTAAAACACAACACAAAATTTAATATTTACAATCACTCGCGTCTTTTAAGCCCCATCACACCAGACCACGACCTTACTAAGAATCTTGATTTTTATCTAAATCGTGAACACCGGCAAGATCGTAGCGTGGTCGTCGTGAGTCGTTTTGAAGGTCGTGGTTATGAACGTGGCTGGTCGTGGTCAACGCGCTACGTAAATTTTGAACATGTTCAAAACATTCGTAGCGAGGTCGTGGTGAAAGAGACGTACTGGCAGCGTTATAGGTCGTGGGAAGAGCGCAGGCGGAAGGGTACTGTTCGTATTGAGAACGTGTGAAGGCGTACTAAAACGTCCTTAATCATCGCCGACCACACTACGCTGCTACTACGCTCTCGTCACGATCATACAACGATTACACATTGCGAC
>CAJDSM010026803.1:15053-25519 GCA_903981925.1 Ostrea lurida | reverse complement strand
TATTATGACATTTTCCTTGTGATGCAACTGTAAGAACCTGTACATCATGACGTACTTTTCAATTGTGATGTCATATGGTGCGAAGTGCACAGAGGTACATTTATATTCAGCACTGTGATAGTTCATGGGAAGCCTTAACTTAGCTGAGGGGGAGGAGATAGTAATTTGGAGCACTTTCAATTTGGGGAACAGTGGAGACATTTGTATTTAGTAAAAGTAAATGAGTAATGAGCCCCCTTGAGCTCATTACTAGTGTTACCCTGAAGTTCATTGCTAGTATTGCAGCGGTATAAGCTTGTTGCTAGTGTGGTAGAAATGACGTTGCTGTGATATAGATCAGTGTTGTTGCATTATAAACCTCATTGCTATTTTACAGTGGTATGGAACTTGTTAATAGCGCTGTTGTGATGTTAAGCTTGTTGTTAATGATACTGTGATAGGAAGCTCATTGATTTCTATTTTTAGGTCTTGCATTATCTCCAGAAATCACAGAGATGTCTGACACAGGAAGTTAACTGGGAGAATTCATTGGACAAATGTAAAAGCATTGGGGAGCATTCATTGGAACTGGCAGATGGTATGTAGCAGTCGTTTTTACCTTCTAACTGGAAAGTCTTACTGTACATATATTTTGATCGATTTGTCCAATGGATTTCACTGAAATTTTTTTCACAATAATGAATTTTCTTTAGGTGAGAAACTGTATAGACGGCGTGTAACTTTTCCATTTCAGTGTATATTGAGATCAGCGGGAAAAGCCCAGCGTCTGATGATGCCCTTCCTCTGCTGCAGTCAGCTAAAATGATGCTTAAAGGTGTCCTGGCCAAAATCAAGGTGGGGAGGCCTATAGTTTATGTGTGCATTAATATTTCCGTAAGTGTACAAAATAACGAATTAGATAATTACAGAAAAAAAGAGAGTGATGGGTATCTGCCACTGTCCCGTTTATAGTATGGTTGTGAATTTAAATCTTATATGGTACCAATTTTGATGCACCAGATGTGCATTTCGACAAATTATGTCTCTTCAACGAACACACTCACCTTCCACTGCTGCGACCCGTGTCCATTTTTTTCTTCTTCAATTGACGAGAAGTACTATGATTGTGACCACTTAAACATTTGTGTTTCTTCCTTCAAGTACCAACCACTGACCTCTGTATCAATATTTGAACATTCATAGAAGTTGTAGAACTTGCTAAACGCTGTAAAACTAAATTTAAAATGTTATTTTAAAAAGAAAAACATTTTTGGACAGATGTGCAGGCACAAGAAAAGGATAAAATCTAACAGCAATCAACTCCCTAAACTAACAATTAATGGATACAATTTAAAATTATCAAATTGAATATGAAAATCATGATATATGCGAGTGTTATTCATGCGACGACTTTCATATTTCACAATACTGATGATTTCTTCTTTTACAGCTGGCACACACAGACCCAGTCACCGACTCGTTGTCTGAAGACCTCCAGGAATTGGTCAGCACCATGGAAACCAAACTACAGACCATCACTTCAAATGTCAATGAACGGAGGAAATAAATTATTTAGACATGCATGATGTTGTCTTCGTTCATCAAATGGTAGAAAAACTCACCATTTGTGGCCATATTTCCATGAATTTGACCCATGTAAACAGACTAAATTCGTTTGTATGATAGTGATAAGATTTTGATTTCTAACATGGTGTGATTTTAGCCCCATTATTGATGTGTTTGTTTACATATACAAGTACAGTATGAAGTTTTCGTTTGAGAATTATTCACTCGAATCGATGTCATACTGATGGACACAACAGTAAATTTTCTTCATGATGCCACACCTACCTTGTTTGGAAGACACGACTTTCACATCCAGTACCAGGCTCTTGGTAAAGGAACAATCCCTATCTATACTTGACACCTTTTAAAATATGCTTGACTTTAGTGACACAAAAAAAACCTGAACCAGGACCTTTTGGTTGTGAAGCAGGCAGCCTAACCACTAAGCTTCAGCAACCAATTTTGACCGGTATTTCTGAGGGTGGAAATTACTATGATCCATTCCCTCAATGGTATCAATTTTAATATATTCTGCATTTCCAATTCCTGCAGTTGCATTATACACCTATATGCAATTTTTTCCCATTTGCTAATTCCTCAAAAAATTGACATTTACTGAAAAATATAATGGAGATTGGGGAAAGAAAATTGTATAAGAAATCACTTTCTCGCTTTTTGAGGTACGTTTGTGAATTACTACAATGGAAAATGTGATATTGCACAACGACGAAGACGGACTAATCGTGAACCCTCCATATTTCCAATGATTTGCATTGAATATCTTTACCAGTTGAAATAATAGGCATTTCCTCTTGAGTGTGAGCAATGTGTGGATGAATCTTAATTTAGTACAACTATTCTAGTGGCTGAGAAATGTGGGACAGCAATAAGAATAGAATGCCAGTACATGTAAATGTTTAAGAAATGCATGAGGATACAATCAGCAGAGTTTCATGCCAGCAAACTTGTCACGAAGTGTTATGTAACTTTGACATATGTAACTTTGACATGAAGCGCTAACTTGTCACAAAGTGTTCTGTAACTTTGACACGAAGTGCTAACTTGTCACAAAGTGTTGTGTAACTTTGACACGAAGCGCTAACTTGTCACCAAAGTGTTATGTAACTTTGACATGAAGCGCTAACTTCACGAAGTGTTATGTAACATTGACACGAAGCGCTAACTTGTCACAAAGTGTTCTGTAACTTTGACACGAAGTGCTAACTTGTCACAAAGTGTTGTGTAACTTTGACACGAAGCGCTAACTTGTCACAAAGTGTTGTGTAACTTTGACACCAAGCGCTAACTTGTCACGAAGTATTATGTAACTTTGACATGAAGCGCTAACTTGTCACAAAGTGTTATGTAACTTTGACATGAAGCGCTAACTTGTCACAAAGTGTTATGTAACTTTGACACAAAGCGCTAACTTCACAAAGTGTTATGTAACTTGACATGAAGTGCTAACTTGTCACAAAGTGTTATGTAACTTTGACACAAAGCGCTAATTTGTCACAAAGTGTTGTGTAACTTTGACACGAAGCGCTAACTTGTCACAAAGTGTTGTGTAACTTTGACACAAAGCGCTAATTTGTCACAAAGTGTTCTGTAACTTTGACACGAAGCGCTAACTTGTCACAAAGTGTTGTGTAACTTTGACACGAAGCGCTAACTTGTCACAAAGTGTTCTGTAACATTGACACGAAGTGCTAACTTGTCACAAAGTGTTGTGTAACTTTGACACAAAGCGCTAACTTCACAAAGTGTATGTAACTTTGACATGAAGCGCTAACTTGTCACAAAGTGTATGTAACATTGACACGAAGTGCTAACTTGTCAACAAGTGTTGTGTAACTTTGACACGAAGCGCTAACTTGTCACGAAGTGTTATGTAACTTTGACATGAAGCTCTACTTGTCACAAGTGTTCTGTAACTTTGACACGAAGTGCTAACTTGTCACAAAGTGTTTGTGTAACTTTGACACGAAGCGCTAACTTGTCACAAAGTGTTATGTAACGTTGACACGAAGCGCTAACTTCACAAAGTTTTCTGTAACTTTGACACGAAGCGCTAACTTGTCACAAAGTGTTCTGTAACTTTGACACGAAGCGCTAACTTGTCACAAAAGTGTTATGTAACTTTTGATGAAGTGCTAACTTGTCACAAAGTGTTATGTAACTTTGACACAAAGCGCTAATTTGTCACAAAGTTGTGTAACTTTGACACGAAGCGCTAACTTGTCACAAAGTGTGTGTAACTTTGACACAAAGCGCTAATTTGTCACAAAGTGTTCTGTAACTTGACACGAAGCGCTAACTTGTCACAAGAGGTTGTTAACTTTGACACGAAGCGCTAACTTGTCACAAAGTGTTCTGTAACATTGACACGAAGTGCTAACTTGTCACAAAGTGTGTGGAACTTTGACACAAAGCGCTAACTTCACAAAGTGTTATGTAACTTTGACATGAAGCGCTAACTTGTCACAAAGTGTTATGTAACATTGACACGAAGTGCTAACTTGTCACAAAGTGTTGTGTAACTTTGACACGAAGCGCTAACTTGTCACGAAGTGTTATGTAACTTTGACATGAAGCTCTAACTTGTCACAAAGTGTTCTGTAACTTTGACACGAAGTGCTAATTGTCACAAAGTGTTGTGTAACTTTGCACGAAGCGCTAACTTGTCACATTTATGTAACGTTACACGAAGCGCTAACTTCACAAAGTGTTCTGTAACTTTGACACGAAGCGCTAACTGTCACAAAGTGTTCTGTAACTTTGACACGAAGCGCTAACTTGTCACAAAGTGTATGTAACTTTGACATGAAGCTCTAACTTGTCACAAAGTGTTATGTAACTTTGACACAAAAGCGCTAATTTGTCACAAAGTGTTGTTAACTTTGACACAAAGCGCTAATTTGTCACAAAGGGTTCTGTAACTTTGACACGAAGCGCTAACTTGTCACAAAGTGTTGTGTAACTTTGACACGAAGCGCTAACTTGTCACAAAGTGTCTGTAACATTGACACGAAGTGCTAACTTGTCACAAATGTTTGTGGTAACTTTGACACGAAGCGCTAACTTCACAAAGTGTTATGTAACTTTGACATGAAGCGCTAACTTGTCACAAAGTGTTATGTAACATTGACACGAATGCTAACTGTCACAAAGTGTTGTGTAACTTTGACACGAAGCGCTAACTTGTCACGAATGTTATGTAACTTTGACATGAACTCTAACTTGTCACAAAGTGTTCTGTAACTTTGACACGAAATGCTAACTTGTCACAAAGTGTTTGTGTAACTTTGACACGAAGCGCTAACTTGTCACAAAGTGTTATGTAACATTGACACGAAGCGCTAACTTCACAAAGTGTTGTGTAACTTTGACACGAAGCGCTAACTTGTCAAAGTGTTGTGTAACTTTGACACGAAGCCGTAACTTGTCACAAAGTGTTATGTAACTTTGACACGAAGCGCTAACTTTTCACAAAGTGTTATGTAACTTTGACATGAAGCGCTAACTTCACAAAGTGTTATGTAACTTTGACACAAAGCGCTAACTTGTCACAAAGTGTTCTGTAACTTTGACACGAAGTGCTAACTTGTCACAAAGTGTTCTGTAACTTTGACATGAAGTGCTAACTTGTCACAAAGTGTATGTAACTTTGACACAAAGCGCTAATTTTGTCACAAAGTGTCTGTAACTTTGACACAAAGCGGAACTTGTCACAAAGTGTTGTGTAACTTTGACACGAAGCGCTAACTTGTCACAAAGTGTTATGTAACTTTGACACAAAGCGCTAACTTGTCACAAAGTGTTATGTAACTTTGACACAAAGCGCTTATTTGTCACAAAGTGTTCTGTAACTTTGACACGAGCGCTAACTTGTCACAAAGTGTTGTGTAACTTTGACACGAAGCGCTAACTTGTCACAAAGTGTTCTGTAACTTTGACACGAAGTGCTAACTTGTCACAAAGTGTTCTGTAACTTTGACACAAAGCGCTAACTTGTCACAAAGTGTTGTGTAACTTTGACACGAAGCGCTAACTTGTCACAAAGTGTTATGTAATTTGACACGAAGCGCTAACTTCACAAAGTGTTATGTAACTTTGACACAAAGCGCTAATTGTCACAAAGTGTTGTGTAACTTTGACACGAAGCGCTAACTTGTCCACAAGTGTTATGTAACTTTGACACGAAGCGCTAACTTGTCACAAGTGTTATGTAACTTTGACACAAAGCACTAACTTGTCACAAATGTTAGTAACTTTGACACGAAAGCGCTAACTTCACGAAAGTGTTATGTAACTTTGACACGAAGCGCTAACATGTCATAAAGTGCCAACGCTCTTCATTAAATAATGTAGGCATAAAGTGTTGCACTTCATATCCTTGTGTATAATTTAAAAATGAAATCTATCCTAATTCTAACCTACATGTATCCTATCCTCTCAGACTAGCTGTATTTCGTAAACCAAAGGTTACTTGAGGAATACTAGTATGTTTTGGTTCCAGCTGATAAAGCTTGTAACAACATTGTCAATGTCTGTAAGGCTCATTACTATGACTGTTTTTGAAATGAACTTGGTATTAACTCCACATTTGGTAATCGTACTTACACTCCTACTGCTCTTTCAAAAGATGAAATTCTTAAAAAGCACGTTTCAGTTTTAAACACATTTAATATCTCAGTCAATGGGATACATTGCTGGATCTAGTAAATGTTCCACCGAGCTCCTATCTTTATTCCTCATGAAAATACTGACAGCTGTGAAGGAGCAACTTCAAACGTATTTTGAAACTACATATACCAAAAGAGGTGTAAATCAAATGCGGATTCTAAAGAACTTCTAGTGAATTTGAAATCCCAGAACCTTTCTCATAACAACATCAAAACATACGACTTTTCAACACTTTACATGGCCATTCCGCAGAATAAATTAAAGGCATGACTTTTTAACATTCTTCAAGAAAAATGCAAAAAGGAAATATTAATATCTAGTGATCAGCCATTCAAATTATTACTTTGTTAAACTCCACTCTGATTCTACACACAAGTACTCTGAAGTTGATATTTAAAACAATGCTGGAGTTCCTCATTGACAATATCGTTGTAGATTTTGGCAATCGCGTCTTCCAACAGTTTATTGGAATTCCAATGGGCACTAATTGTGCTCCTTTACTAGCTGACCTATTTTTATACTCTAATGAGGTATGTAGTGCCCATTAATTTACTTGCACATATATGTTTGACATGTAAATGTAACGTATTTGCCGAAATACTAATGAGGATCGTACCTGGTCAATTCCAGGTTTGGGGTGAACTAAAAATGTACTAACAAACTATGTTTATATATATAATGATTTCCTATTGATTGGACTAACAATTCAAAGGGCCTGTCAAAATGTACAGGTATCGCCTAACCTTACCTAGGTTATAATCAAATATTTAATAATCACTATATTTATCTGGATAGTCAATTCCGAGGCCTTAACAACCCTATAAATACCGAGCCCTGTCGCCTCGGATTACCACATGCACTGTGGGGCTGCCTTGTTCAGGACGGACAGTGTATGTGAGAGCCCTTAAACCACTGTACTCACTGTAGATTGCCTTAGAACAGTGAGCACAGCAGCCTGGACGCAGTTCTGTTCAGCCAATGCAGACGCTTTGGTCCGACCTCAACATTCCAAACCATTACATAAACACTCCTTGGGTTTCTTCCTTTAAATAATCAATTGAAACATGTAGGAAGTTTCATAACCCTGGCCATATATTTTATCACAGATAGATGCACTGTGTCATATCTCATTTACAACGTACCCCGGCCGGTACACGTTCGTACAGATCGAATCAACAATATGAAATTTCTATCATTTTGGATTTCATATTTATAATTCTTACATAGATGCAACCTTACCTTCCTCTTTCACAATTCAGGAAATGAAAAAACTAAGCAGGTAATATTAATTTTACTTCATGCATTGCACGTAATGCCATCAAGGTTTTCACATTATTTTCTCACACCACTAATTCAACAGTGAAGACCTGAGTGGCATGTTCAAATTTGCAATTACTTGGACAGTTCATTTTTGCAAATAAATCACAATACTCTCAGTTTTATCAAAGTGAAACAATTCTACTAGAGAATGCAGGGAATTTTGGCCGAGCATTTGTGCATTGCAAAAGGAACTCCGAAGGATATATGAAGCTTACATGTACAATGTAATCAAATGGTATACTTGGACCTTTGATGTTTATTTCAGGTACTGGATCACTTTTACTTTGCCTGATGGCGACATTCCTATCCACAACCTCCCCTCGCGATCTATGCTCATCCCATAAGGTATATCATTCAAATCAAAATTCGCACATTTCAAGAATAGTCCATTCTGGTCTAGGATGTGTAGACAGCCATTGTTGTAATCTGTCACAATGATGCGACTCATGGAGTCTGTCATGATATGTTTCGGACTGAATGATTTCTTTCCCACAGGTGGACTGTCGTTGTATCGGAAACGGACTTTTCTTGCCCTGTTCACT
Source organism: Ostrea lurida (assembly GCA_903981925.1). NCBI lineage: Eukaryota > Metazoa > Mollusca > Bivalvia > Ostreida > Ostreidae > Ostrea > Ostrea lurida. The sequence goes on along the minus strand of CAJDSM010026803.1, from coordinate 17,426 downwards.
ACTATGACTGTATTAGCATTGCCATCAGAAGTCACTACATCACCATTACTATTATCAGCCCCATAAACTGGATATGTTCCTCCTTGATAGATAGGATTGCCAACTTCATTTTTATCTATTTCTTGTGTCACTTTCAGTCCCTGGTAACGGACAATTTTGCGACAGCTTTTATCCGCATTCCGCATACTGACCAAAATGTCCCATTCCTGGCACAGCAAAGTCCAGATGGATGCCAGCCTTCTGGTGTGGTGATCAATGTCTTTGTCTCCCCGTCTCTGACAATGTTCACAATTCTACTGGGGCCATCACTGTAAGTTCTTCCATATGTCATTTGGGAATTCTTTATATAATATATATACAGGTATATATATTGGTGACAATGCCTTGCATAGTTCAAAATATATCGACCCCTAATATCATTTTGTCTCTTTTACTTATCCAGGCTGTATCTGATCCAACACAAGCAATAGAAAATAACTTTTCAATATTAATTGGAATGTTAATCTGTATAGCTTTTTCTGATAGATCCTCTACAGATGAAACTGATACTGCGTCAGTTACACTGGACAGTTTTCTCTCCGTCAGAATTGCGTTGAACTCTCCTAATCTTTCCCTTCCACTGCATTTGTTTTAATAGAAGGCATTTTTGATTTAGGTACATCTGGAATGGTTCTGAATTCAGCGAGTTTGGACTTGTGGTTATTAACCCCAGAAACTTCATTATAGACTGCAGAATATCTTTGTTTTCCAGAACAGTTTGGACCATAATTTATGTGAATTCCGACTTCTGATTTAAGACTGGTATGACTTGAGAGTTGTAATTTCTTCATCATGGTTTGACTGGATCAGGGATTCAAGATTGTCAAAGATGCCGTCTACTTTAAGGTGCCATTGTTTTCTTGTTTCTATAGCTTGCTTTGTTGAATCAGAATAGTGGGACATGGATTTAGAAATACTCTTTTCAGCATCTGCATCATATGCCTTGTTTTTGGAAATCATACCCTCAATTTCTTCTGTTTCTCGTTTAATGGCCTCTCTCCTTTTGGCAATGGTGTCTACCATGTCTAAGATATGACCTTTGTGACTGGGACCCATAACGCATTTCATGCAGACCGGGACATTGCACTGTTGACAGTGGTCCTCACATCGCTGGTGGGAATGAGACGTACATTGAGGGAACACCAGCTGGATCGTGCGCTTTGTGAATGGAACAATGTCATGCTTCATTGATTTGAGGTTTTCAACATGCTTGCTGATGCAGGCTACACACAGACCGACTTGGCAGCTGTTACAGAATTGCTGGACAGGCTTGTCACAGTTCAGGTCACAGGTGATGATCTCCTGCGCCCAGGTGACAGCAGTAGCCATTCCAAATGCTGTTTATGTCATTCTGTTGAAAAAACCCCATAAAAATCAAATATATTGCCTTCGAAAATATTGAAATTCGATTTAGGGAATAAAAATATTTTGATACTAGATTGCGTACATATGTATCAAGTTCATCTTTTGCGCTTTGCTTGCATGTATTAAGTATGCTACTAAACGTTCCATTTAAAGCAGATTTTTGTTCAAATTAGAAGTTCATTCTAAACACAATTAAACTGTCTAGTGTTTCTCACATCTCGTATTAATATTGTTATAAACATTGTGATTTCTACGAAGCAATCTTTTTGTTCACATAAACAAGACTCGAGCCTTGTTTACATAGCGAAGATTTCTTACCTGTAACTCAATAATTTTTGCTGATAACTAGAAATATTTTAAAAATCAAAATTGGCAATCTAAAATTTGAACATTTTTAGTTCAAAACGTGTCCATGTCCCTTTAAACTGTCCGCTACACTGCAAAATCCCTTCACTTTTAAAGGTTTTGAATGTCGAAACTTGCCTTGACTTGGTTTGAAATTTTAGAGTTGTGGATTTTGCTTTATAAAACTAACACGATGGATTGACTATGAAGAGTGTAAGTTTATTTTGACGGTTGTTGGGGTCATTTCCGGATTACTACGCGCAGATAACCGGTTAAAAAATACATGTACAACCAGATATAGAGATATTGACTTGAAACTCCATACGCATGCATAAAGTGACATACCTAAACACCTTTTAAAGAATTCTACAAAAAAAATTGATTTTTTAATATATCACCCACTCCCTTTTTTTGGGTAACGTTTGAAGTCCTGCAAGTAACATGGACACGTTTTGAGCTAAATTTTATATTTGCATTTTTAATGTTTAAGATGCATAATTTTGTTATTTCTAATAGTCAGCAAACATTTGAACGTCATTTGTTGAGTTATTAAACAGTTTCTAGTGTTTCTCACGTCTCATTTTATTATAAACATGGTATTTTTTGTGAAGCAATCTGTAAACA
>CAJDSM010026803.1:0-15032 GCA_903981925.1 Ostrea lurida | reverse complement strand
ACATGACACGAGCCTTGTTTACATAACAACAAAATTGTGAGTGTTGTATATTTTGCTGACCATTAGGAATAGTTTAGTCAAACCATTTTAAACATTAAAAATGCAAATATGAATTTCCGCTCAAATTGTGTCCATGCCCCGGAATGAAAAGTGTTACCCACGGACCATAATTTCTAAAATGTACTGGAAAGGACTGACTCAAATCTGAAAAAAAGATTGAAGATTGCATTTGAAATATAAAAAAAAGGTATGGGGAAAAGTTTATTTTCACTCTTCCCGAAAAATCCTAATCCCGTAAGAGATCTGTGAGCTCCAAAAATCAATCATTATCGGAGCAGCATTTACACCGTGTACAACCGTTACTTTGGTGAGAGTCGCTAAAAGAACGGGAGAGTCGCATTTCAACGCCAGGGAGAGTCGGAAATCCTCGCTTCGATTTCGACCAGGAAGTATGTCCACGGTTTTTTCTTGCATTTATAACCATTACTTTTGCAAAAGATGTATCTCACGGAACAATACGATAACCAAGGTACATCTACATCACCAGTTTGTCTGGATTATCCTTTCTAGTATGGTCAACACTTCAACAACAATTTGCAGAGTGTAACATTTTCGCTGTGTCGGTGACAAAAACATTGCATTATAGAATAATTAAGCAGCAAATATTGATAGTAAGTAATCCAAACGTTTTGTTTTTCAATTGCTCTTCATTGTTTAACACTCAGGATTTGGGAAATACTCGTGTACGGAATGCATGCGGTCAATTCGTTTCAATTTAAACAAAATGTAACGGAGGGGAAGAGTCGATTTTCAGCAAAGGTTCAGAGGGGAGAGCGCATAATAACTGCTGACATTACTCTGAATGTTTGATAAAACATTTAAACATATTGTTACAAAAGCATCAGTTATTTAAATTGTTTACACAGAATTTTAAGTCATGACCAGAAAAAGCAATCATTGTTGGCTCCATCGACCCAAGAGAAGGAAAGTACAAAAGATCAATAGAAAAATGGACATTTGATTCACTCAATAATCCACTTGAATTTAAAATTTCGAACGCGAAAACGTAAAAGCCGTATGATATTTTATGTCATTGAATAAGAGGACGTCTCCGTGTGAAATGAACCGTACCCCACCACCACCACCCTTGGGGCTACGTGTTGACGAATCATCGAACATGCAACATAAAAGCTAAAAGCCCGTATGATATTTTTATGTCATTGAATAAGAGGACGTCTCCGTTGAAATGATACCGTACCCACCACCACCACCCTTGGGCTACGTGTTGACGATCATCGAACATGCAACATAAAAGAAAATAGAATACCATGATATACAATGTACCGGTATGAACAGCTGATGAGAATATGAAAATCCAAAACATTTGATACCGGTCAATGAAGTGCGAATTATGTACTCTATAATTTTTGTGTCTTTGTAGCAATTGAAAAATACCCAAACGATAATAATTTTGTTCTTGCTGTTTTTGAATTAGAAAATACCTGACAAAGTGTTCTACATCGGTCATGAAAACAGGAACTCGTTTTTCCCAAAGAAAATGATGTAATTCAAAGTGTGTTTAAGGTCGGCATTATCAATTTACATTAATTTAGAAGAACAATCAACGTTTACTTGTGAAGATTCGGTTAGAGTTCCTACTATAGTGGATTAATCCCATCTTTGAATTGCAGTGGACAGGCATTTTTGAACTGCCTATGAAAAAAATATGAATGGAACTCCTAGCTTCGAAATCTCTGTTTCTGGCATATAGCAAATTTTGCTGGGTATACATATATGTATGCAAAGGCAAAGATAACGAACAGTGATAAATCTCGTAAGTCCGAAACATAATACAAAAACAAGAGTTTGGCAAACACGGACCCCCTGGACACACCAAAGATGGGATCAGGTGCCTAGGAGGATCGTAAGCATCCCTGTTGACCGGTCAACACCGCCGTGGGCCCAAAATCTTTGCATCAGGTAAACGGAGTAATTTCGTAGTTAAATTAGTGTATGAAAAATAGCTTAAACAATTGCTGTGAAACACATCAGACAACATTCACCATGGAAGGCCAAACTGGCCATGGCAGACCAATCGTTGTAACGACCATAGAATTTGCGAAATTCTGCCTTTAAACGTGACTGTTGAAACCCTGCAACAACAACTTGTTTGTAAGCAGCCTGCCTCGATTGCTATTTCCACAATTCAACAAGTGAGACCTAATATGTCTGGACCTGCGTCGCTCGCAGCTACAGTAGAAGCACAAATATTCGTCAGGTTAAAATTTCGTTGTTTTGATTCCCCAAAAAATTTCGTCGGATTTAATTTCGTCATTTCAGACCGCTCTGTAATTATCAACAGTTAGATTAAAAATTCGTCATGGATTTAATTTTGTTGATTTATGCTACAAACGAAATTAACAGAATTTAATCCATGACGAATATTTTGTGCTTCTACAACTTATATCATTTATAAAATTTTGTATCAAAAAAATTCTGTCAGTTCAGCATGGTATTAAACCCTAAAAACCATATGAATTTCTAAAAATAAGCTGAAATGATAAAGGTAATATATGATGATTTTTGAAATATTGTGTTAGTTCAAAGGGTCATGTCATTTATGAGATTTTTGCAAATTTTGTAAGTTTGAAGGGGCACAACTTCCATAAAATTTAGAGGATCAATATTTCCTGCTAATATGCACAACTACATATGTTTGTTTTTACTGTATTAACCAAGTTTCGTTTAAATTGGGTTGGGTAGTTTCAGAAGGACGTTGTGATGACAAGATCATTTATGAGGATTTTCTAAGTTTGAAGAGACATAACTTCTGTAAATTTAGAGATCAAAATTTCCTGGCTAATATGCAAAACTACATATGATGTTCTTAATGTATCTAAGTTTCGTTGAATATTGGGTTGTAGTTTCACGAGGAGTTGCGATGACAAGCTTTATTGGGACGGAGACAGACGGACGGACGGAGTGACCCGACTCCTAGACCTGCTTTTCGCCGTTGGCGACGCAGGTAAAAATCCGCACGTGTATTGAAAAACAGCAAAACACGCCTGAATCGAATGAATTAGCATCTTTCCAATTTCTCTGATCTTGTATGACCTATTTGTATTTTTTCCCCTCTGTAACGGATAGATGGAGCCAAAGGGTAGCTTTTTTCTAATCATGTCTGTAAATGAAACTAATGTTTACATATTGGTTACATGTTGTTACTATCATTCTTGATTTTCTTCTTATATATGTTACTCCTGACTTGTATATCCATATAGGCCACCGAATTGGTTTAATAAATCTATTCTATTCATACAAACTATAATACATTTACTAGTATATCATTTCAATAAATAGTCACAGAGAAAGGTCAACACTTTATTTTGTTGCCCCCCCCCCCCCCTCTCTCTCTCTGAATTTTGTCGAAATCGCACTCTCCCTCTGTTACTTCACGAATCGACCGCATGCAATATGTACACGAGTATTTCCCAAATCCTGAGTGTTAAGCACATGAAGGGCAATGAAAAATAAACATTTTGATTACTTAAAATCAAGGTTTGCTGCGGAATTATTCGATAATGCAATGTTTTTGTCACTGACACAGCGAAAATGTTACACCCATGCAAATTGTTGTCGAAGTGTTTGACCATACTAGAAGGTTTATCCAGGCAACCTGGTGATGTAGATGTACCTTGGGTTATCGTTTTGTTCCGTGAGATACATCTTTTGTAAAAGTAATGGCTATAAATGCAAGAAAAAACTGTGACATACTTCCGGGTCGAAATCGAAGCGAGGATTTCCGACTCTCCCTGGCGTTGAATGCGACTCTCCGTTCTTTTTAGCGACTCTCCCAAAGTAACGGTTGTACACGGTGATTTAGGCATGGAAACAAACCTGTAAAATTTCATTTGACTGAAATTTGGCTAATTGGAAAATGTTGAACGCGTGATTTATGAAATGCCAATTCGACATGCACACTGTATGCAGATGATGATGGTCCAAGCCTGTAATCTATATATGAATTTTTTGAATGTGATTTTATGCAAATTCTTGTATTTCGTGGTCATTTATGGTGTTTGAGACAGTATATCCCAGATACACTGTGATGAAGTCAAATTCCATGGTCGTTATAACGAACTAGTTTGCCAGTATGACCTGCCATTGTGTCTAATGCTGTATGATGTGTTGTTTCATAGCCATTTTCTATACACTGGTTGTGACTACGGATTACTCCGTTTACCTGATCAAGAAAGTGGGCTAATGGCGGGTGTGACCGGTCGACAGGGGATGCTTACTCCTCCTAGGCACCTGATCACACCTCTTGTTTGTTCAAATCTTGTTTTGTATTCTATTTGGGACTTACGACATTGATCACTGTTTGCTATCTTTAACTTTATGATAGCAGGAAAGTTAAATTATTTAACTTAATTATTCCTGGTCCATTTTGTGTGCTGCAATTTTTTTTCACAGAAATGTGATTTTAAGCAAATTCTTACAAGTATTTTATGATGTTGAGGGCAGTAGATCTCAAATATGGAAACCAATGTAAAATTCCAAATTCAATAAACCATCATAAATTCATGAACTACAATTTCTACAGAAAATAATTTATTGAAACTTCACTTTAATTTTGACCATTTCACAGGTGAAGGGTGAAAATTGGCCCAGTTTTCCTTCTCTATACCTACATTTTCTCCTCTCTGAAATAATTATAGGACGGGCTTGTAAACTACGGTGGCGATGCAATTGTTTCCTCTTTGGGGAGGGGGGAATATCAAATATCTTCCACAAAATATCTTTATGTATATGAGTTGACACAGAACCTTTCAATGGCATAGAGTTAAATAATACTGGGAATGAATACATGATATACCTAGCTGGCCTCGGGATCATGAAACATATCCAGCTTCAAGTCAATATCTGAATGATTATGAAGTCAATCATTACAAAATAAAGTTGTTATTCATTATTGTTTCATCAATTTTCAACTGCCTGCAAATTAAGAGATTCCGTTCAAAAGCAATGAACATTAAGGTGATTGAAATTTTGACTTTCAAAAGTCTAAGTTTGTTTCATGATCCCGGGGCCAGGACCACTTAAAAATAAGGCTAGCATGGGTCTAGTACCTACACAGTTATATAGCATCTTGCATGATTGTGTTCAAAAGATGAGGAACTAACTTCATTAACATTGCAAACCAGGGGATCTGTGAGCAAATGTTCACGGGCGATACCACTGGTCTGAATTCCTAATTCTTTGCAAACAAGAAGTAGAGGTCAGAGGAGTCTGAAAATACCACCATACGTATATATAAAGCTTCGTGCAAAATACATCCCACAATACCACCATACGTATATAAAGCTTCGTGCAAAATACCAGGAGCCTGTGATATTATAAAGTTGTTGAGAATTATGTGTTATGAAAAAACGTGTGACGGATGGACAGGGGTAAAACACTATAAACCCTTTCCTTTGGGGCAGGGGTATAACAAGCTGAATTATTTCAAAATGGAGCAGTATATTTCAAAACCAAGAGTTAATATCAACCATTGCAGATGAAAAGAGAGTTTTCAAAATACTACAACTACAACACATGGTTGTTCACAATACCCTTAACAAAAATGTAAATAATAGTGAAGAAAAAATCATTCAATCTACTCTGATTTTATATGATAATTAAAATGGATTGGTAATAAGAATCTGCAAAATAAAAAAACAAAAAACCTATGATATACTAAGACCCATCACCCCACATCTTCAACAAGACATTTTGTGCCTCCACAAATCAAACTTCTAAAAGGAGATTCCATCATTTTATTTACACATATAAAACAGACACAGTATAGACAACTGGTATATACAAACTAAAACTACTAGTATTTACAACAAGCAAATAACTTCAAATTTTCTGAAGAACCCGATTCTGTTTGATACGAGTTTGTCTGAGCTGTAATTGCTGCTGGAGTTCTTCTGGGAGTTCCGGATTGGTGAAGTATTCTGAAAATCACATCAAAATATTTACTGCACATTGTTTTGAAAAAAAAAAAAAAACCAAAGAAACAAAATCACACGTTCATCTAGAATCAAGCAACTGTTTACCTGCTGCAAAATCTTTGATGTGGTCTGGTCGCTGACTTAGAACATCTCTAAATAAAAGTATATTATGTCAGTTTTCATTCACTTGGATTAGATTACCAAATTTTTTTTATTCTTTTTGTACTCACATATCAGAAATTATTTTCAATCTTGACAAACAAAAGAGACGATATGTACAGCTTATTTTCCACATCTTGATTGTGTGTTTTTTTTTTTTTTTTTAAAAACCCACTTATCGACGAAATGACAGAAATGAATCTCAATGCTAACAATTTTATACAAATAGAATGCATCAATTTGTTCTCAACAACACTTTGAACTCTGACTTTTAATGTATTTACACCAAGTAATTCCAAATGGCAGCTAAAGGAGGAGACTAAATTTTTTTTATATGAGACATAAAAATAATAATTTTGTAATTTATACAATGAAAATTTTCAATTTTAGAAATTGATTATATTTGCAAAAAGTTTATGTACATTTAACTTTCAATTATGCAAGAAAATTTGAGAAAGTTGTGATAAAATTGTCTTTTCATGATTTTTGTGCAAAATGAGCTGTATATACATGTAACAGGGTACTGTCTCTCTAATGTCAGTCAATCACTTTATGTTATACTGTATAAGCAGAAATTTTAGCGAGGATTTAATTTTTGGCATTATTAGCGAGGGCTTTGATATCGCTAAATTAGATATGCTAACAATTCATTCCAAATCATTGGAAGAGCTTTTCGAAGTAATAGATTATAAAATCGCTAAAATTATTTACCGCTAAAAATAAAATACCACTTTTATATGGAGAAAAAGCTAAATTTGCGTCTCGCTAAAACTTCCACTTATACGGTATATCTCTGTGACTCTATTTGTAGTACTACAAAGTTTTACAAGAAAGTAAAATATACCTGTCAATTTTTTTTTAAGAGCTGATATCTTACCCTAGAAAACTGGCTATGAGACATTCTACTTCAGGGTGATCTCTAAGGTACTTTTCATTTTCCATACGTGTCTTTATCTGCAAGTCAAAGTAAGTCGATTTTTATATCCAAGGCATCATCATCAATAATTTGAATACTTCATATTACAAACAAAAAGTAAGGAAGGGGTCCCCTGTACCAAGATCTTCTCGTTACAATGAGATCATAGCCGATGATATCAGAGGTGCTTGAGGACAGGAAACAGGTGCCCCACTACCCCCACCCCCTCCCCGAATGTTATGCACCAGGCTTCTGTGACTTTCAGTGTCAATCACTCTTTAGGACATATTTCTCTGGTTCTCCTATGCCCCAAACACAACTCACACTTCAGCACACATCACACTTAAGGTACCCACACTAAAGCTGGTATCTCTTTATAAATAACATACAGAGGCGGATTTAATAGTTTGTGGAAATAGTTGTTTCGATAATTGACTGTATAATTCTTAGGATAAAGGACTTCTAGTCTGAGTTGTGCAAATCCGGCAGGGACTTTTGTTCATAATTTACTGCGAGAAATTTGAAAACATGTTTCTTGCTAACTCACAATCAATCCACATTTTCCAACATGGTAATAATCTCATATTAATTATATATATATATATCATTCATATTAATCACACACATGCATTGCGAAACTTTTACTCAGAATGACATACAGTAATAACATTTATTTTGTGCTTTAATACCTAACCACGTTAGAACAGAAAAACTCAGAGCGACAACTTTGTAGGAGAGGTTGTGGTGTGTTGTTTCCTGGTCCTCGCACACAACTTGTACAATACATCACACTACAGTACGGAGTGGCATAATTGTGTAACACCGGGTACGCAGAGTTGTGACGGGGAATCAATCACGGTTATTAGATCTGGAAAAGAATTCGACGTGGATGCCGCTGTATGTGAATAAATTACGGATGTTTAATGATATAACCGTGATCACATTCTAAATACCCATATGGAAAATGCGTGAAACGGCCTCACTCCAGGCAAGACTTTTTAGAGCGACTATCTTAACAACTAGGGAAACAAACAATTACAAGGTATCACATCACGATTCTATATCTTTATTTTATTTAACCAGCCACATCATTGCATTTTCGCGGACACAAGAAAATCTCTTATTAATATAAATTAAGATATTAACCTTACTGGTTTAACACAAATTAATTAATTCTTCCAGCATTTCATAGCGACACCTGGAAATAACAGGAGGGGGGTTACAGGGTGGTAACTTGGTTTTTTCTTTCTTTATTCTGTTTTGGGGTTTTCTGCTAGCCGATTTGAGTAGATTTTTATATATTACTGCTATCAGCTCGACGGATTTACGCAAAGCTTTTTGCTTTGTAATATACGGTAACGGGTGTCATGCTCAATTAATTTAAATTTCTTTCCTCAACCATCAACACACATCTCTGCTCGAAATTAATTCTTATAATCTTAAACAATTGACATTTAATGTAATACTATTCGCCTTGACACATCTATAGTTGATAACACTAAATACCAATAAATTAAATGACAGACCTGTATTATTTTAATGAAGAATAGTGCATGTGTACATAAACACACAAAGTTGACCGACACTTCAAATACTGAATAGAATATGTGAGCGAAAATTTTTGGTATTCGTTTTCAGGCATTATTTACTATATAACAATGATTTAATATGCTTATATATAAACTGCGTGTGACAATTGAATTAAAATGGATTGAATACATTCACCGAACCGCTTTAGGAAATAGATACTAATATAGTTACTGGGATTACTACTAAACAGACAGATTTTATTTTCAATTTTAGTATCTAAATTATCTTAACCAAGAGTTTATCAGCGAGTAGTGTATTACGAGATTGTGACATGGTAGCTGTACTTTACGATATCTTATATCCCGAATTGAACAAAATGTACAAAGTTTAACATCATTACCATAGACACATCCCGGTTATTGTGTGGAATATTCATTGATTTGATAATCATCTACATACACGCGGTCCAGATCAGCGATTAGCTGTCTAACAGTTAATTGCGTACACAACCATACGACACACACTATATGAGTTAGACTTCAAAAAATAGTAGACTTTGTTCCATCACTACTATTCTATTTTGAACGTCATAAGCTACTTCATTTAATTCAAATTTGGTAGACCCGCACTATTCACAATCACACACCTCCCAAACTAATTCTACATTAATATTCCCATTATCCAAACACTCAAAAAGATTTAATCTATTAAGAATGTTTTAAAATGGGGGAGGAGCCCATAGATAAATTTGGTAAATATACAAACGATACGCTAGATAGTAATGGTTTTAAGCATATATCTCGGACAAATTGGCACTAAAATGAAAAGACTATTAGTGTGCTTAAATCAGGATAAGTGACCGAAGCAGTGGATCATGCTACTTCAAGTTATTACTGCATTAAGACCAATCTGTCTCCGGCTTGCATAAAATCTGGAGTTAATTGAAGGTTGTGAGATGTACCCTCACAGGGGTATAACAACAAAGCAACAGAGTTAGAATCGCACTCATACTGTTACGGGGAGCAGCGGGTAAGCGTAATAGGGCATTTGCGTGTGTCGCGCACTTAACCAAACTTTTAATATGCCAGACAAAGAAGAATTATTAAACAGGGCTGCATTTCTTTTAATAATTGACCACAGGGGATGCGCACGCAGTAAAATGTTGTATCGGGAATTGGATTGGACGAGGTATTACTTAAAGAACACTCCATGGTCAAGACTTCTCATCACACACCACACGGGTTTCTTCCTATTGTAATCTGAGACAGAGTCAAACAAGGTCACATCACAATCATTGGAAGAAACGCTCGGACAAACTTTAAATTACCTATACGAAGGTGGAGGAACATTACAAGCTAGAATTTGGTCAAGTACAGGAGAGAATGTTTTATCTAATGGTTAGCGCAGCATCACTTAGTATCCTGGAGTGGGAGAGTTATTGGGAGTATTATATTGACATTTGGTTATGAATATCACAGTGCAAGATGACCACGGTGGAGCACTTACGTTGTTAAACGTATAATGGCCGGGTGCAGTGACGAAAATGCTGGTTTGAATTTTTTAATGAACCCAGTTTTCACATGGCAAATGCGATCTTTGACACAATCAATACATTTAATAGAATGAATTGTTTTGAACATAATGATAATGGTGTTGACTTTTGGAATTTTAATCACAAATAATTCGATAAAGAGAGACATTTTACGCACGCAGATGACCACGCATATGACATACACGTGGCAGTGGAGAATTTTTGCATTGTTAGTGTACGCCACACAGAAAGTAAATAACATCTAATCTAAAAATATTTGTTTTTTTGCTGGGTATGTTAGATAAACACGCAATTGTGCTTGGCTTAGTAAGTGCAACAAGCACTGGGCAATGGTGGAAATTATCTCATAAAATTAGATCAGCTACAGTTCCAAACATGGCATAGAAGGAGTCAGGATCTGAACCCGATTGCGAGTACTTGTTGATGTAGACATATTTACTGTTCGCTAAGAGGGGTAATCACGTTTTAGGAGATCTGATAATAGGGAAAGTAAGTCCTCACACCACCATAATCAATCAGTACACCATACCAAGTACATTAATATAAATATGTATTGTACAAGATGAGTCATGTTAGAGACACAAGTATTTCTGCGCTGATATTGTCAATTAAATCTAGTGGCTGATTTCGAGATATAAGAAATGTCATCAATTACAGAGTCTCTCTACACTATACTAAAGTGTTGAAAAAGAGTCGTAAAGAACATTAAAACCAACGAATCTGAGGATTTTCGGATAAACATATGATTGTATCGTGGTTAATTGCCCATGTACCACTTACACTTGAATTTATTGGCTTCTTTGTTGATTCCTCGATCAAGAGCACCAGATTATTGTCTCCCCCAAGATCATAAGTCCATGCATGAGGAGGCCTGTTTTAGGGGGTTTGTCCCGGCCATCTGCTAAGGAAAAAATAAAAAAATAACAACGGAAAGTGTCGTCAACCCGAAATGTAAATCGCGGATCCAATGGTTCAAGTTCGTCCTTTATCGTAGCCAAACGCGAACTTTCCCACTAGATCTACTAAAATGTTTTTTCTTTTTCTTTTTTTGCATTTAGGATGTCGTAATATTTCATTCAACCTATGGATGTCATAACATTATTCTAAATTGGTGTTCACCCAAGCACTTGGCTGCATGTGCAAATTTAGTTGTGTTGTTCATATGTGAAATATTTTATAAAGATAATAATAAAAAATGTCTTCAATGGTTAGTCTTTCTTTATTCTATAACTTAGATACTATTTTTATAATTATATCTGTATAATCCTTGTAAATATTTTGGACTTTCCAAATTTTATCAACATGCTCATGTAATGACATTGACTACACAGTACTATTCATGGATTTTTTTATTTTTTTATTTTTTTTAATTTTTATTATTTTATTACTACTATTGTAAAAGCATGTTGTAAAACTATTGACATATTTATTATCAGCAATCATGTATATTATGGCACAAGAGGCCCCTGTTTGGAATAAATAAATCCTTTAACCCTGTGCAACTCTCTGCCGTCGTCCGGCATGGGGCAATTGTGCAAGAGGCACAACGAGCCGCTTCTACACTAAACGCCCCCAGACAACGCGTTTACAACAACACACAACCATACGCATATTATGCTACACACAACACGCTGTACCAACGCACAATCACGCTATCGGCTGTCACGCTAACTACGCAATCGCTGCTCAAATTAACGCCACATTGTTTTAAGTAATTACCCTCCGCTAGACACGCAATCGCGGCTCTTGCCGAACTACAACGCAACACGTCACTGCTGTAACAAAGGAGATGTCACGAGAATGTCACTTAACCACACCACATGGCTTGTCACTCGTGCATATCGCACACGATCAATTCAAACGCACTTACAAAACGGGCATTGATTCGGCTGTTAGCGCAAATCACTCAGGATTTCGCGGTTTTGACAACCTCACAAGTTGCTCAAGAGTTTTGATCAAATGCGCTCATTGATATGTTTCCGGAATGCAATTTCCTGAAAGCGATTTCACAAATGGTCAAATTTTGTTCAAGTTGCAAAATCGCGACCAGAGATGAGGGGGGATTGCGTGTTTGGCGGCAACAGCGACGAATGCGTGTTAGAGTGACAGCGGTTATGTGTTAGCGTGAAAGCGAGAATGTGCGTTAGCGTGACGAGCGGCGTTCCAGCGTGAAAGCGCGTTACACCCTATTCTTAACATAATCCGTCGAACATCTCAAAAATGCCTGCGTCAGGCGTTTTGTGGCACTCAAATACACGAGGTAACCTGTTATAAATCTGTATACCTGATTTTACAATTTATTAGCGTTTTTGTCCAAATAAAATCTACCATTGTGCCGGGCAAATTGGCTTAAAATACTTTTAAATACCGGGACACATCGCACAAATAGACGCCACTCCCTTCGTGATGCCGTTGCAAGGACTCGTTTTAGATAATTGCAGAAAGTTCTGCATAGTGTATATATTGTAGTGTATATACATATCAAACATTCTTTACTAAATATACATAGACATCAATATACTTAAGTTTCATACTTTCACGACTTATTACAAAAAATCTGTTACATGAGTTCTATCTTGACAAAATGTATTTTACGTTCATATTCTGAAATCAACACGTCTAAACAGGTTTACAATTAAAATGTTTCAACTGAAAAAATATTTAAAATATTCATTATGATGTATAAAAGGTATAAGGAACAAAAGAAAATTTCACAAAACTTAATTTTTTTGACAAGACACAAACTTTCACAGCTAGGCCACGTGGTTCGTTTTAGAAAGGATGTAATTTACGTTATCGAAAATACTCTGTGATTGCGGTGGGAAAATAAGATAGGGAAAGTGGAATAAATCTACCATCGAACAGTTGTCTTAGAAGGCACGAAGGAAAAAAATCCCGAGAAAGGCAAAACATTAACAATTTATTGGCAGTGTAAATCTGGAGAAATTGTATTTCGTTATGAAATATATGGAAGATACACCACTCTTTTTGATTCATACTATAGATTTATTTTCCGAGACTAGCTTACGACTCCCCATGCGGGTCTGTCATCAGTCCTGAAGCAAATCATATTATAAAAGTATACATATGCACGGTGTTTATATAACAATTAGAGCCATCGTAAGGGTGTGGTGTGGCTTTCAAGTGCCATTGTAGGTAATGGGGTAACCGTCCAACATTTAGCATAGGTGAGAGGTAAAATCGCAGAATGTTTATACAACATTAAGACAATTAAGTAGATTAGCCTAGGCTTCAAGCAGGTCAGTGTGATTGGTAAATAGAGCAATTTAGCAGTTCGTAAATAACTAATAGTTGAGCCAAAAATACCCGATGTGATTTTCAGAGCTCCCATATATTTGCAGTCGAATTTGGCAGACATATATATTTGGTATTCGTGACGACGCAATTGGTACTAATACTCAGGTTGAATCTGTCCCTGGGTTAATATGATACCCCGCAATAGTTGTCAACATGGCCTTTAAACGTGAAATGGTCACTTTTTATTGGTAGTTGTATTGCTACAGGTAACTAACAAAGTTGGTCGAATTGATGCGGGGTTTCTTGAATTTTTGTCACGTTTCTCCATGTACCATTAAGTGGAACTACACTGGCATTGGAGTCACACACAGTACCACAATTTTTAGTTTCACAAGGTAACAACTCAGCACACTATTTGTAATTGAGAATTCATTTCCTGGCACATTTGAAATTCTGATATAGGGTATGACAACATGCAGAATGAGTGGAACGAAAAGTTGCCATGCGATGTTGTCGCTAGAGTAAAGGGTCCTCCTTGGCGATGGGAAGGGCGCAAGTGTCATGCTAGTACCACATACTGTGATCCATTAGGGAGGTTGCCGGTGTCCGCATAATAGTACGTTCCGGGTTTTTTAAGCGTTCCGGCCGGAACCTTTATGATGTCATAAACGTTCGGTTTTTCCTGTAAACAATGGTTCCGGCCTGGCCTGAGAGACCACAAAGTCTTATATTTGAAATTTTGAATAACTTTTGGAAAATAATTTGATAAACAAAAGAAATTTTCAATGAATAATTATTGTATCTCCGACACTAGCTCACAACACACATCCACAGCTGTTCTTTGTTCACATCTAAGTTCACATATTAGATTTTACGGTGAACTATGTTTGATAAGATACTCTCCGTTTTATGGTCTTGAGGTATGGTCTTCAAGGCTTATATTTCTGAGACAAAGGCATTCCTCTTTTCATTCTATATTAGTACTTAATTATAGTTGTTAACGTAAAAAGAAGGCTAAACGAAGTAGACTGTCGTAAACATTTCAGTATTTATGATCTTAAAAATTATAAGGCGGAACCTCAATATTAATTGATCGGAAACCAATTTTTAGCGCGGGACCGGAACGTTTATTAAATAGGCTGGAACGAATACAGAGCACGCACGCACGCACGGGCCGGAACGCTCAACGCCGCCCGGACGATAATTCATGCACAACTTCTTGCTTACTCCGGTAGCCAAGTGACTGGGAGGCTTTGTTAAGGAAATATCAATCTAAAACAACCGTTGCATTGTATATCTATTTATGAACATGATTTGTTGACTCGATGAAGACCCGCTAGGGTCGTAAAGCAGTCTGGGAAAATAAATTAATGTTGTGATCAAAGAGGAACTGGATGTATCTTGATCCTAATTTATTCTTCAAGTTACAATCCAGAGAAGGGAGAAATCCATTACGCTCACGGGGCTATATGATAACGGGTTTTAAAACACGCCTTATGTAACTGTACTGTTATGGGTGTTATGAACGGTACAACAATTTGAAATAACCAGCAATTATTTTCGTAATGTATTGGGGGCAAACGGCGACGTAGATATTGGGTTTTGGGGTCTCTGGTAGCAT
>CAJDSM010026801.1:4523-15673 GCA_903981925.1 Ostrea lurida | reverse complement strand
AACCCAGCCAATACAAAATAGTGCCAATCAAGATAAACACTGATGATCTTGATTAAAGGAATAAATAAATACAGAAGGGTAATAAAAAATTAGACAGACACCACAAAGAAGTTTGATTTCTCGTGTAAAACATGTACTAAGTATGTTGTAAAACTTTTCTCTCACCACTCGATTTGGTTCCTCGCTTCGCTCGGCACCAGATCTCTTGGTACTCGAGAAAAGTTTGCCAACATATACTTGGGAAACATTCATAAGGCATGACAAATTGCAGAATCAAATATGGCTGTCGATAAAGATTTGCAAATGTCTTCCCTAGACAACCTAACAAGAATGAAAACAAAAGAACATAAAACTATATTTTACATAAATAAGAGAATTATTTATACTGACCTAGTTCTCCAGCAGACTTGACATCCACATTGTCGTAACCGCTGCCGATTCTGACAATAACCCGTAAACTTTTAAATTTTTCCAAGTCCTCTTTGGCTAGTGTGATTGTGTGCCACATTAAGGCGCCCACTGCCTCATTTAATACCTACAGCGAAAAAATTAACCAAGTTTGCAAAACATAAAACAAAATTAAATAAATCAATATATAGGAATGCACTACAAAAGCAGTATGCCATGGATTCCTTGCACTCTGTAATTCTTGTTCCCTATCTAGCTCAGAAATGCATGATTGCTTTTGAGAAAACATTCCCCCTTCCTGAAAACCAGCCCCACCCCTTAAAAAAATGGCTGATTTTGAAAGTCCAGACTAGAGTCTTGTGTGTTCTTACATCTTCACACAGAACTGCTCATTGACATAACATCAGCCATCTCTGAAAACCAGACATGGGTCACTTTTAATACATTATCAGCCACTTTTAATACATTCACTTCTAACGACCATGAGAAATGCCCCCACAAAATCTGCCATACAGTTACACTTTTTTCAACATCTCGATGTGATTTACAGATGTAAAATAGAATGGTGCAATTACAATCAAAGGGATTATAAGCTGCCATTTTACTACATCACTATTAAAATAAATGCTTGCCATATTTATGTAATGTCATCTGAAAGTATTACTTTTCGGATAATTTAAACAAAATCGTATTTCAG
Organism: Ostrea lurida; assembly: GCA_903981925.1. Taxonomy (NCBI): domain Eukaryota; kingdom Metazoa; phylum Mollusca; class Bivalvia; order Ostreida; family Ostreidae; genus Ostrea; species Ostrea lurida. The sequence goes on along the minus strand of CAJDSM010026801.1, from coordinate 14,568 downwards.
ATCGCGTTTCAAAGATATCAAATAACAATTGTCAATTATTTTTATTTATTTTGTGGAGTCACAAATAAGATGCCAATTTGAATAGCGCCGCCCCTTTTTTTGTTACCACGTGACAACGCAATCTCATTTTGAACGTAACAAATCAACAACAGCATCGAGCGTAGTTTATTTATATGCTACATAACAATTTTTAAATGAGTGTGCATCTATTATCTTGAATTACATCGTTTGAAGTCATTCTATCGCCCAGTCGTTAGCCAACGATTTAAATAAGTGGCCAATCTAGGTATTTCAATTGTTTAAACAAACTTGCACGCTTACCTCAATTGTTTGCCACACATGCGCAGAGAGGTTGTATGGATTATCCCCTATCATACATATTTTACGAGAAAAGCATCGAGCCGCAATTTAAAGGATATGCTCATTTATTATGCAATTAGATGGTTTCATTTTACAAAAATTGCTGCAAAGGTTTATTTTATTTGGTTTGAGGCACAGGTAAACTTAAATCATTTTTCTACATCCGCAAAAAAATAAATATTATGGCAGCCTGTATATCTTTAAGTAATAGTGGTCTCTGAATTGTTATATATGTTTTATATCAAAAACATGTTTTTGTTCTATCAAATTGTAGAAAGTAAATTAAAAGTAATCAAAATAGCTTTGGCATTAAAAGCCTGTTCATTACACAAAAGTCATTACCAGAAATCAATGAATTTGTTATATCACAAAAAATACTTCAATGATTATCAATGATTTGGGGTATATAACCATATCTCACGGATTATATTTTATTTCTGTCCGAAGAATTCTTATATTGTCTGGTATATTTTCTACATCATCCCTAATGAACAGGTCATCTGATAGTTAACTGTTTGCACATCTTTCGACTACTCTGAAGTAACTGACTAAACATGTGTCATTTGCAGTTTTAGCCAATGACTTCAATATTCTAAATCGGGAGATTAATCATCAAAGACTTGACATTAGTAAGTGTTCATATGTCTGTGTTAATGAACAGATCTAACAAATATTCCAGCCACCGCCTACTTATACCAACCTACAGGTAAAGATGTTCAACCTGTGCCACACACAGATACTTACTTTTTCGTGAATTTCTTGTGTTGACTGAGCATCACAAAACGCAACAGTAGCCACGTCCTTAAGAATGGGCATTTCTATTGAGCAGTCTCTGCCGTCCAGCAGAGCTATCAGGGGACGGGGGTGCATCGGCCCATTAGGAATAGGTCCACGAATGGACACTGTCAAAGAGAAAGTCGTCTAGTTATCTGCCTGTATGCCCGCAGTTATCTCATACCAACCAACTGAATTCATATAAAGTAATTTGCAATAAATTTTTTTTTTTACTTTTTATCTTTATATTTCATTTACCATACAGTAATAATGATTGGATTGGATTTATATAGCGCTTTATCTACCTAAGTACTCAAAGCGCTTTACAATGCATTATTACCCCGGCAGACCTTAACAATCCAGAACCTTTCTCAGTGCAAGCTGCCATTACAGCGCTAGAACACTAACATTCTGACAAGATCTTTCACTGTCTATAGCCAGGTACCCCTTTAACACTTGGGTGGAGTGAGGAAATTCGTGTAAAGTGCCTTTCCCAAGGACACAACGTCGGCCCTGCCACGGCCAGGATTCGAACTCACAACCTTTCGGTCTAGAGTCCGACGACCTAACCATTAGGCCACCGACGCCACAAATACATGAGTTGTGCACACTGCATAGTGCACACCCAAACCCCTTTTTGTAACTGTAACTTTACATTGTGAAGCCAGTCTGAGAAATGGACCTACTTGTGGGAGCTTCTAACCGTGGTCGCTTGGCTGGTTGTAGCAGTTTCTTTTTGTCCATGTGATGGAGAGAAAAGAGCTGTGGAGGGCAGGCTCCACGAAGCTACGTCGTGTCACCAATACTGGCCCGTCAACAACAATCTACAACAAAAATACGTAATATAAATATACGCACAATACTGGCCCGTCAACCAAAAACTAAAACAAAAACGAGAAGTAATATAAATATACACACAATACTGGCCCGTCAACAACAATCTACAACAAAAACGAGATGCAATATAAATACAATCTCGCACAATACTGGCCCGTCAACAATCTACAACAAAAACGATACATTATATAAATACAATCACGCACAATACTGGCCCGTCAACATCAATCTACAACAAAAACGAGACGTAATATAAATATAGGCACAATACTGGCCCGTCAAACAATCGACAACAAAAACAATACGTTATATAAATACAACCACGCACAATACTGGCCCGTCAACCACAATCTACAACAAAAACGAGACGTAATATAAATATACGCACAATACTGGCCCGTCAAACAAAAACGAGACGTATTTATAAATATACGCACAATACTGGCCCGTCAAACAATCTACAACAAAAACAATACGTTATATAAATACAACCACGCACAATACTGGCCCGTGAAACACAACAATCTACAGCAAAAACAAGTTATTTCAGTAAATACAGACGTTACATAAATACATTCATGCACAATTCTGGAAAATATATTCTATTTATATCTGCCCTGGATGAAGACAGCTGCATGATTGTTACAATCCAAGTGTCACAGTCTGTTAAAGCAGGTCTTAAAATCAATTTCATAATTAGGGAATAACTACCTTCTCATTTGTGATTTGCGACCGTTAATGCTGATTTAACGGTTGCAAACCCGAGTTTTACCGGCGACGCAGAAGCGGAGCCGGTAAACGGATGTTTGCAACCGTTAAATAGCACTAACAGTAGCAAATCACAAATGAGAAGGTAGTTATTCTCATTCTAATGCAATTTTACTTCAAGTTGAATGTTTACATTTGTTTTGCTATTTTGTTAGAAATGTTTATGCTTGACGTTGTTTCTGCGTTACAGCATTATGACGTCACAATCGAAAGCTTCCCATCTCGTTAACGTTCGTTTAACCATCTCAAATCTCAGTGCATTAGCCAATCAAAATACATGTTTCAAAACAATTGCATTAGAATGCTGATTCTAATAAACTACTGTAAACGTATTATATTTAATGTGTATGATATTTTACAGCGGAAATTTGCTTTTTTAAAAACATTTCACACAGACTTGATTTAGCGGATGTTCAGTCCCGCTTTTGTCCGTCATAATGCATGCCAAATAATTTGGACTGGTAAATTTCAACAACACTGGGCAATCATACCAAATTATGGAATGCTTCAAAAATCAAACTAGAAATATATTGTATTAAGCAAAGCTCACTTAGTGACCCCCCACCCCCACCCCACCCCTCTGTAGGTATAAAATCATTCAGATCAAACTTTAAAATAGGTGGCAACACAATGGCATCATGTAACAAAGAATCCCTGAAAGTTTCATAGAATTCTGTTCATTGTTTTAGAGGAGTAGTTGATGGGAGGTGGGGGTGGACAGGCAAAATGATCACTGTAACACCCCCCCCCCCCTTCCCTCCCCCTCCAGCAGAGTATAACAAACGTCTATTTATGGGAACATATGGTGAACAGCACACCATCCTAGAGGAATTTTGAACTGTAGTGGCCATATCAATTCACAATTACTCTCACAAAATATATATAATAACTGCTTTCTTTTCAATCCATTTACCATACACTTTACTTATCAATACTACAACAGTAACCATCAGAGCTCGTGTGATAGGTTAGGTTTCATTTCCGGGACCCTGAGTCACATTTAAATAGGTCATTTAAAGTGAAAGTGGATGAACTTTCAGATGACACCTTAAAAAGTGAAGTCCAGTGTTATAGCCAATGAAGACGACACATTAGCTAAATGGTTCGGAATCTTTTGATTTTTTCAATGTCTGTACATGTATGTTCCAACTTTTATACAAAAATTCACCTAAAACTTGGCTAAAAGACATGACTAGTGAAGATTCTTGAAGGGAAATGAAACTCCAATCAATCAATTAATCAATTTGCTACTGAACAATACACCAGTGTTTAATTAAATGTGACGGAAATTTAACACTTCCTGAAGAAAATATTGTTGTAGTGTAAAATATACTTACTTGCTACAGTAAGAAATCTCTAGACAGATTTGAATCTGATTTTGTCCTCAATCAACACAGCTTGGTCATTGAGTGGAAGTCATTGCCCCCGTGTAATCAATGTGTGCACTACAAATGGAGAAGAAATCAAACTCACAATCTTGAACAATGTCAAATATGTGTCATTATAATAATCATAATTAAAAAAAACAAACATATAAAACAGGACAATGCAAACAGAAATTTCCAAACACATAAAGTCACTGGGACACAATGCTCACCTGGGATACATAACCTTTACTGAGCAGCTAATCCTTCAATAAACAGTAGCTTACTAACCAAAGCCTTAGTATTTAATAACTGTGGTTTTTAAAGGCCCATTCTGGGTCTGAATTACGGCCCTTTCCCCTACCAAAAGTTGACATTTTTCCCCAATTCAACTTAAAATGCATTTGAAAAAAAAAGAACAACGTTCATTCAATGTGAATAATATACACACGACTTAAGAGTTATGGGAATGATGATTTAGATAGGATAAATGAAAATTTTAAAAGGTTAATAAAGAAACTATTTTTGATATGATTTTAAAACTTATTTATGATAAAACTGATTATTCCCAATTTGACTGAAATATTGACAATTTTTCCCAATTTGAAAGCCACAGAACCCTTGTAAAAAAAAATGTAGAAAAATCACGGAATAACTATAACTATATACACATTTGTACTGTCTATCAAAGCAGGATCGATGCTTGCATTCATAGTTTTTTAACAATATGAATCTGACAAATTTTAAGAGATTTATGTGCTGTGGAGGACGGGGAGGGGAGAGAGAGGGGGTTGAGAGAGACTTCGTTATTTAGGCCTCCATGTTTAGAGAAATATGAGTTGAATTTGGAATCTCCTTATAATGTGGGAGGAGTGTAGTGTGAATTTTGGAATCTCCTCTATAATGTGGGGAAGGTGTTAGTGTGAATTTGGAATCTTCTTATAATGTGGGGAGGGGTGTTCAAAGTACACAAAACAATGCACATATGTGTGTCTTTCCAAAAGCACATCTATATTGTATTACATGTACTATACAACACCTTAAAGTAAACCCCCCAAAAAATCCTTTGAAATTCACAGAAGAAAATTTCTCAGTGGTTGCTCAATGGTAAAAGATATACAGATAATGTCTTTTTCTTCTTTTTAAATGCCCTAACACTATGTCCATGCTTGAATACATTCTTTTACAAATTCAATATCAAAACTTTTTAAATGTATTATTAAAATTGAGACTACATATGACGAAATATCACGAACTGATATATTAATACAAATAGAACTATATAATTACTCAAATATTAAGGCTGTCTTTATTTGGGCTGCATGTTTATCACATTTTAGTAGCAAACAAACAAGTTTTTGGAGTGCTTGCCTGCAGTAAAGGGACCTGTATCTTGATGAAATTTACATACCTTGCATTGTGTAAATCATCATCATCTGCATGTTTGATGTAATAATAATTGCCTAATATCATGATTATGACACAGAAAAAGCTAATAAAAACAATATCAAACAACGTTGCATATATCTGTGTACAACACATTGTTACCGTAAATATGAGTAAGAAAAACTAGTCAAAGTAAGGCACAGATATCAAAGAAAATATTTTGTAAACCTTCAAAACTTGCGCATGTTACTTGAAATTACCCTGCGCCAACTGTGAACCAAACACCAACCCCAGCATGACCAGGGGTTTCTGAGAGAAGCTGACCTTAAAAATTAAATATCATCCTGTATGTACAATCTGAGGTAACAGCGAGAGGCTACTGGTTATCACTTCTATAAATCAATCAGGCTGGAACAATGACTTTTAAATGACCAAAAAAGACAACCCCTTCCCCACATCGAACTGTTATGATGAATGATTAACTACAATTCAATCATTGCATAGCAATTAGCAAAAATTTTTGACTTCCCAAACACACATTACTTTCTTATAAATGTAATATGGAAAATATCTGATTATTAAAATACCCAACTGAAGAGCAATTTTAATAGACATCAAATTTCCCAATTTTGCATTAAACCCAGTGAAAATAAGTTTCTGTTAATAATCATGAAATAAAAGACCCCCCCTTTCAGCTATCATCGATCATTTAACAACGTCTATAAACTGGTCATCACGAGTGGTACTTCTACAGATGTAACATACAAATTATGGACTTTGATTTCTAGAACTTGTAATTGTATATTCAATATTGTCTAAATAACAACTTGCAAAATAGTGAAATGATAGAAAGAATGAAATCACGTCAGTCTATAGAAAAGTATAAAATTTGCAAAGCTTTAACTTTTTCGTCATTCAATATTATACCGTATTCGTCCTATTGAGCGCCCCGGGCGCTTAGAAATTAGAAAAAGGGGGCGGATTAGGTCCATCGTTTGTGAAACGTGTATTGTGAAAAGCTTATGTAAACCATAAATCTATATTGAAACATACATTTTCAACTGCATCCCAATGATGCTAACATCGGTGGGCTTGAGATACCATGTATTATGAAATTGAATGCAGTACCAAGATTGCAAGAAAAATTAAAAGCTCTACTGTAACGTAAGTTTTACTGAAAGAGGAGGGGGCCCTTATTCTTGGAGGATTGGGAAAGGTCCTGGGGGGCGCTCATAGGGGCAGGGGCGCTCAATAGGACGAATACGGTATTGTATATTTGCCACGGCTCTATATTCTATTCACGACTCTATATACTAATTTGGGAAAGGGGGGGTTTGGATATCTATAATAAACTTACTGTGTTATGTGTATCCCAAAAATTGAAAACAAAACGACAGAAAAACAAAATTTGATACCCCCCTCCCCAATATTGTTTTTGCCAATAATGGCAATCCCTTCAAGGACAGTGTGCATTTCCTATCTAAAAACAGCCTGGGCATCAAGCATTTCCTAGCTTTATGTGGTAAAACTATAATTTCAATTAATATGCCAAAATGACAAAAGATGAAACAATTATTTTTATATTCAATCAATGTATTTCACATGAGATAATCGGTAATGATAAAGATCGAGATCACATTCTGAAAATATATACCATAAAGAACAAGACTATGTACCACAGTAAGCTGAGGGATAATTTGATAAAAAAAATAATCTACTTAATATATCTATGATCTACGATGTCAAAGTCCTAAAAATTTCTACAAAAAAAAAAAAAAATAAGACAGCAACTTAGATGCAAGTGAAGTCATACAAAAATATATACATGAAAATACGAGCATATTAAAAATATGGTGAAAATGCATGCAAAAAAGAGAACTCGGGGGTTTGAATACAATCACTAGCCAAGTTCCTGAGAAATCACATTCTCAGAATGTGTTTCTAGATCACAATACTGCATCCCTTATAACCCAAAGGTCAAGGTCATGAGATCAAAAACTTTCGTACCCAAAGAAAAGATTTAATTGTCACAAGGAATACACATGTATGTTAATTAAGAAACCCTCATCACTAACCACTCTGAAGTTATGGCTGAGGTTAAAAGTTGTTACGGAGAACACAGACACACTAAAAACTACATGCCCTAAATTTCCAAAAAAATATTCACATGGGGCATTCCGCAACAACATGTAACCTCCCACACTCATGATACATGTAACCTTTTTAATATTTTACAAACTACACAATCTCCAGTAGGTCGAGTGTTGATGAGTAAAGCCACGCTAAGTGATGTGCAATTATTCAAGTACTCTCCCACACAAAATTATGCAAATCTTCTATCAAACTTGCATAATTTAATTTTTTGCCAAAGATAAATAAAATGTATAAATTTTTAGCATACCCTTCCTCATTCAAGATAACTAGGGTTTGAATAGTTGTGAACACAACAGTTTATTACAATATCAAATTAATGAGATAATTAACCTGGGGATACAAGGGTCTCTTTCACATATACATGAATGGCTACACATTGTTAATATTCAAATTTCCCAATGTTTAAATATTGGGATTGACACAAAATTCGGTGATAACCAGACACAATGTTTTCATTGATTATACCAAGCAAAACAACTATACTGTATATACAGTAGAACCTATATAATGATAAATTAAATGATTCATTTTCAAAACCCAATTAATTCCTGATCACATAACCCAGTTTACATTTTTAATGGATCTCTTTTAAGAGCTCTTTGTTGAATGCCCTACTTAATCAGATAAACTTCCTTGCCTATCACATGTGTAACTCAGTGAAAAGAAAATATTGATTTAAACTTACTGATTAAATGTTGACAAGTTTAAGCAATCCTAATTTTTAAAATAATAGGGCACTGTTTTAAACATGTGCACAACACAAAACAATACGGGAAGTACTTCAGATCTATTCTCAAGCGCCGGTGTGTAATGGACACCCTATGCTTTGCTGGGGGTCATTTGCATAAACTGCACTGTTCCAATTTCTAGAGTTATTTTTCTATGTATTTCAATAGTAAGTGTGGATTACGATCAAAAAATGGTCCATCACAGCAAATAGGGACCTTACTCTAACACAAAAATTCAAATCTACCAGTCTGTAACTTGTAACAATTAGAGATCAATAGGATTTCTCCGCGTTTAACGCAGATAAGAATGTGCATATTTCCTTTACAAATCGACACGCCAAATGCTTCCATGCGGCATTGTGAACACAAATATGACCCAATTCTTTCCCCAAAACGTTGAAGTGAAACATACTAAACAATGCGCCTTGATCAATACACAAACATATTGAATTATTAACCATTCATATACACCAACCGAATGATTTTTTTTTCAAATTACATTTTTTATCAATGGTCTTACCTTTTTACAAACATTTGCAAGACAAAGACTCAAAATGAACGTTCCGGTTTATATCAAATGAACAAGAACAATATCACTGATATATCATCCATTTGACAACTGAGGATAAATATTGCAACTCACTAATGATGTACGATTCTTACCGCCAAGTGTATATATCAACGAAAATTATCCCAAAGCGGTGCCCTATTACTCGCTTCAAAACGCAAGCAAACCCGCAGATTTTTTTCTAAATCTCGTGACATCTCGTTGTAATATTTTTCAAATTATCAACATATTAAGATGAAAAAATATATGGAGGCTATAATTTTACACTAATTTTGTGAATAAATGCTTAAATTGATGTTAATTACATTGTAGAAAAAATATATTTAAAACTTTTGATAAGGCGTACCATGGTCTCTCTCTTGTCAAGAACCACAATTATTAGCATTTTTGAATGGTACGGTTTAAAATATTCCTTCCATATTCACAATATTTCATACAAAAGTCAATTTTTAAACAAGTTTTATGTTTTTACATATCAAAAATATATCACGAATAAATTTTCCAAGACCTATCAACATCGAAACGCAACCGCTAGCAGACCAAAAAAAAAAAAAAAAAAAAATGGCAGATGTGAAATCACTGGAACATCCAACTTTAAAAGTAATTGATAATTTTATTGAAACTCTTTTAAATCATACTCAATGTTAAAACATACCATTTTAAAGTTCAAGTTACCTTTATCACCTTTTTTTGGTCTGGTTTTGACGTACACGGTACAGAAGTTGTGTATGAAATTTGACAGCATCAGAATCCGTGAATGGATTTTGCATGTCGACGTTACAACCATTAAGGAAACTTAGGAAAGCGCATTTGTTTTAAACTGTCTTTACTTAGTGGTTGTATGGGTATTTAAGATGTGCATGTGGCACGGGTTTTGATTTTCTTCAATTTAAAAAAAAAGTATACACTACAGGTTATTGAACTTTGCTTGACATGAGAAAATATCACATAGTTTCAACTTTCAGAGTACATGGTCTGTCCATTTAAATCTGTATCCTTCGTCCTTTTACATACACTCATAGCTAAATATGCAGTTGCATGCGCAGATAATGACCACTGCTTACACTTCTCTAGCTAAGGCCTTAATTGTAACAACTTGAAGATGA
>CAJDSM010026797.1:5038-15398 GCA_903981925.1 Ostrea lurida | reverse complement strand
AAGAAGCTGAAGAAAAGCGGTGTGCTATGAAAAGAGAGATTATAAACACTTGGGAATGCATTGAAGAAAAGAACATTTTTCATTTATCAGCAAAACACGTGAGTTGAAAATCAGTCGAAAATTTGATATGGAATTGTTTATGACATGTACTCAAATATGTTATTCTAATAATTACATCACCTTATGATGATAGTAAATCACTCATAATTCAATATGTGCCTGAAAAACTTCAGCACATTGTTATTGTTCAAGACAACGTTTTGTATCTTTCACTACGTGTATGTTTGCATCAAATCTGCTATTCAATTTTTTCAGCCACAAAGTGGTATCATACCAAAGACAGAATTTGGAAAATTCCGAAATGCTCTTTCCAAACTTGTACAGACAGTCGGCACAGTTGCTATGACGTAAATATAAAAGTGTTAATGAATAAGAAGCAAATATCAATATGCTTAATATGTAACATTAATTGGACTTCAATGATTTACATTTTGCATATCCAATGAAAATACAATGTTTTGTTAGCCAAGGGCCTGCCCAATCAACGATGCCCAACCAAAATATTGAGGAATGTTTGAAGAAAGAGTACCAAGCGCTCAGCAGTGAAATACAAGTGCATGATACAGATGTGAAAGAAAAACTATTTGCAAGAATGAAATGGAGAAGAGGGATGGATATTAAAGTACTTTTTCAAAATCAATTATCTGATCTTGAGAGGAAAGAATGCAGCATAGTTGTCGTGGGTAAGCGTACGGTTCAGTCCCGTAATACTTCACTGTATACTGATAAACAATAAGATATCTCATGTTCGATTAACAAAATCCTTATTCAACAATCATAACGTAAAAGTTTATTTTCGCAGGTGAAACAAGTGCTGGCAAGACGACATTGATCAATCGAATATTACAAAAAGATGTATTCACACCCCACAATCTTGCAGCTACAGCAACAGTGACGCGAATACGACATTCCGTCACACCGCAAATTAAGATATATACAAAAGACGAAAAGCTTATGAAAGATATTCCTGTTGAGCTATCAGAGATGAAACAGAAATTGGACGAGTGTACGGACTGCTCTAAAATACCTGAGAGCTTGCGAGATGCTTATTATGTTGATGTATTTCTGCCTATTTCCGATTTTCAAGTAATTTTCTTACATTGAAGATACATCTACTGTTCTTTACAGAATGTATATGCATATAGTTTTGTTTCTAGAAGTGAAAAGCAAACCTAAATAGCGTAAATGTACCCTAACCTCTACATTTACATAGCATATAATTCAGATTTTATTTTATTTCCTCAGGGAAACGTGTACCTTGTCGATACTCCTGGAATTGGAACAAACAGCCATTTAAACGAAGTTCTCTTTGATTTCTTACCAAATGCTGGTTCCTTCATCTTTGTGATTGATGCCACTGCTGCTGACAATCCATCTAGAAATAATGTAGGAAACAGAATTGTTCATTTGTCATGTAATATGGTTTATTTCTATAGTTGCTGAACAGCATTTGAAGTTATTACTATTATTACAACACTTCACAAAAACCCCAACAAAGATACATCGTTGTATCCCGTGAATGCTCTACCAAGCCACTTTCTTTAGTTCTAGCGAAACAGCTGTGAGGACGAAACGCCAAAGGGCGTATATGCTAGAAGTGGTGTATTGATTGATTGTGTTTTATATTTCGTCCCTCTTGCGAATATTTCACTCATATGGAGACGTCACCATTGTCGGTGAAGGGCTGCAAATTTAAGCCTTTGCTCGGCGCTTACTGCTTTTGAGCAGGGAGGGACCTTTATCGTGCTACACCTACTGTGACACGGGACCTCAGTTTTTGAGGACTCATCAGATTGATTGATTGATTATTTACTGTTTTACGTCACACTCGAACATTTTTCACTCATATGGAGACGTCACCAATGGCGGTGAAGGGCTGCAAAATTTAGGCTTATGCTCGGCACTCAGGGCCTTTGAGCAGGGAGGGATCTTTTTCGTGCCACACCTGCTGTGACACGGGGCCTCGGTTTTTCCGGTCTCATCCGAATGACCGCCCCATTTAGTCGCCTCTTACGACTCGCAAGGGGATGCTGGGAACCTATTCTAACCCGGATCCCCACAGGTCAGGACTCATCAGAAGGACCGCCCCATTTAGTAGCCTCTTACGACAAGCAAGGGGTATTGAGGAACTATTCTAACCTGGGTTCTCACGGGGTGGAAATGGTGTAAATCCAATGTGGATTTTGAAATTTTCTAAAGAACTTCTAATGAATTTGAACTCACAAATCTTTTCTCAAAACACATCAAAATGTATTATTTTTACTACTTTACACGACCATTACATAGGATAAATCATAAACTAGACTTTTCGATATAACAGACACCTGCTTCGTCAACAAAGAATGGAAAATTAAAATATACTCACCGACGTTAAGGAAGCCTGCATTAATATAAATGCTATAAATCAAGGTTCCGTACAATTGCACATTTAGTTGGTAAATTAAAAATCAAACACAACTGATATATTTATTGTAGTAATGGTTCAACATACGAGGGAAGACAATCGCATGATCACATAAAATTTGAATCATCGAGTGTTTTGAGTTATTTGACTAGCTAAATAAAGGCACGAGTTGTACTCAATGTAAAGGCAAAGATAACAAGCAGTGATCAATCCGTAACTTATGGACAACAAATCCTACTTTAAACATCTATCTATGGGGAAACCCAAATATGTCTGTATTCTTGACGATATATATATAAATTTTAACTGGATTATAATTTGATGGGGATTAATGTTAGATTTACCGGTACTTGGATCAGTGTTGTACCTGATGTTGTTTATCCATTTGTAGTTTCTAAGTCTCATAAGAAGAATCGCTGAAAGCAGTCACGAAATGCCATGTTTCAATCCTGAGAGTGTTGTATTCTTAACCAATAAATGGGACTTGGTACGGACTGAAAAAGAAAAGAAAGTCATTAGCACGAGATTAGAGAAAAGACTATTTAAAGAGTGGCATACAATGAGCAACGCAAACCTCTTTAAAGTAAGCCTGAAAGAAGTGAGTATAACAACCTGATTACTCAAAAAATTCTTTTCTTTCAAACCTTTCTGCATAGATTAATACATGTATTTGTATACTTTATTGAATATAGATATTACAACGAACCACCAACTCAACTTTGTGACAAACGGGATGACCTAATCTCCATCTAGATTTACCAATAAAAACGTTATTCATATATAGCCGTGTTGATCGCTGGGCCTAACTTGAAGAAATTATATGAAAAAATATTTTAGCATAGGTGATGGGTAAATTTGTAGAATTTTTATACAACAAGTAAGACAATTAAGTAGGATTAGCATAGGCTTCAATGCAGGTACATATATTGGCAAATAGGGTCGTAAGCTAGTCTCGGAAATAAATTATAGTTTATAGTTGATCAAAAAGATCTTGTTCTCATTTCATATATATTTCTACCAATATTACAGTATCACATAAATATGTGTTTCCAATTATCTTTATACGCGAGAGCATGTTCTTGATATGATGAATTTCCAATCGGAGGAACATGCTGGCAATTAACTTTACGTTACAGGGATTGTTGAATGTCGCAAATCATATACAGATTGTCAGGTCGTTCTTACTGTTCTTCGCTACGCTATAATTTTTTTTTACCTAATCACGATAAACGGCTGTGAACGGTCAACAACGGATGTTTACTACTCCTAAGCACCTGATATGGTGTGTCCATGAATAGTGTTTGTTGTAATGTAGTATTATCTATAAAAATTTGGAGATTGATCATATCTCTACGACACAAAATACTTTTTATCATAGATGGAAATTATACTTTCAGTTTATTGTACATCATTTGTATATTCCCAGTCCGAAGGAAACAGGGTGTACTATTATACCCCTGTCCGTCATTTTGTTCATCCGTCATTCAACTCTACAGTATTCAGTGGTTCGTGCTCTCTAAACTCGTCATTTGTTTTCTTTAAACAATGTATGACTATTCGTTATATTCATCTTTTCATATAGGCCATAATGAAATTACGAGAATGTGACGTTCGCGATGACGTCATCTTGATGTCGTAAAAATGTGTTGATCATTTTCTGTTAACATCTATGTTCACCAAAATATCTATAATGAAACAAATTTGAAAGACACTGTTACATGTACTCTTTAATTTGGGTTCCCTGGTATATATTTAGTTGGAAAATGAATTAGATAAACAAAACGTCGTCAATGTCTTTAAATGTTCAATTGAGGGCCTCAGCAGATTTATCCTCCTCTTATGAATAAATTCCTCTCCGTAGGTATATAGAACAACTCGCTACAAAGGGAACCGACTATTGAAATATCTAATAACAAAAGACTGAAGACAATGCAAATGAGGAACTCCGACATATTTTTATATCAACTTTAAAGTTGAATAAAGTAACTTTTTGATTGACTGATCACAGCATATGAATATTTCCTTTTTCGTGAAGAAGCAACTTTACGTCATGAAAAAAAGACTAGCTTCTTATTTGTCATAAAAATGTTGTTGAAAAATTTTGAATTCGTAGATTTGAGAAAGTTGTATTACAATTTCTTAATAATATTTATCATCCACATTTGACTTACATCAATTTGTCATGGCACAATGCGCTTGAAGTTTTTTCACAACAGTTAATAATTTATCAGAAGTAATTATAGTAGCTTCTTAAAACATCCACTGAATCTAGCAATCTATCACCTACGTTTGTAAGGGTTTTATAAATCCAATAATGGTGCGGCAACTCATGTTTGATTTTCCTGATTTGAGTTTTCAAACATTCATAACTAAACTTTGCATTAGAATACTACAGTATTACAAATACCCGAAACAAAGTTGTGAAAGAGTTCAAATTGCTGTATAGCTAAAACAGGAAGACTGTATTCTAACAAATCCAATTTATATCAAGCTTTTATTCAGGTTTGTTAAAGCCATATCCTAGTACCCAGGTATTACAAAATGTGTTAAAAAAGAAATCAACACAGCAAGATTAAACGTTATACAGGGGAATGTAATATGTATGGCAGAATCAATTTTGCGAAACTATGTAATAGGTTCATATATAGTTTGCAATTCAGCCTTACTTACATTATAGACAAAGTTGATTCATGTGTTCATCTCTATAATATAGAATTTCTTTTAAAAGGTTAATGAGAAGAAAACAACACCCCACACGATTGAATATCGAGAGTTTGAAAATAGACTGAAAGAAACAATCACTGCTTACCAAAATAAACGGCTGCATACGCACACCAGGTAAGGAAAATGACAGAAAGTTGTGACCGGTCAGCAGAGGATGCTTACTCCTCCATGGCACCTGATCCTGCCTTCGCTTTTGTCGAAGGTCCGTGTTGCCCTACACTCCATTTTGTATGTGTTTTTGGGGACTATGAGTACGTTTAATACTTTGTTACTTCGCCATTTTATATTGCACAAACGGAAACGTTAGTACGTTCTTTACATAATGGATTTAATGCGCATCACTTCGTTTTATTCATCAAAATATAGGAGCCAAAAGGGTATGTTTAATCTTTTTAGACACCTGACCGCCCACACGAGATGTGCACAGGATTCGTGTTTGTCCTTAATATTACTATTCAGTTCTTTATATGATTTATGAAATTAACCACTGTTAGGTTATTTTCACTTCTTAGTGGATGATTTCGGTCAACTATTCTCAGTTCAAACACACAAAAATTGGAAAATGAAATGTCTCTGGTCTTGAGGTAACATATTTTTACAAACAACAATGGTTTACTTTCAAAGATCCCCAATCTTTCTCAGTAAGTATGTCATTATTGCATGCGACTATTTACAGGTATTAAATCAAGATTAATAGAGATATTTTACTACTATTTCGACTTTCAAATGAAATAAAACTGATGAATACAACATGTATAGTTCATGTTGACTCGGATGTATTGAACAATGTTATCTTGATCAATAATATCATAATCAAAAAAAAAATAATGTCAATAGAATAAGTGAAGTATGCACTTTACCCAATCTTATTCATTATTCTGAATTTCAAACGTATTTCCAAAGTCAAAAATTATTTCTTTTGATCAAGATTTATACATCGGTACGAAGACTAAACATCAAAAAATCGAAAAACAAAAATTATGATGCTGTAAATAACGGCACTGCAATGTAGTAGATGAAATGGTTAAGGTAACGAACAGTGTTCTCATGAGTTCTGTACAAAATAAAAATTGTTGGGCAAACACTGACAATTGGATTCAAGAGTCACGTTTAAAGGTAGCACTTCGTAAAATTTATGGTCGTTATAACAATTGAATTTACCAACATGACATACCATTGAGTCAAATGCTGTCTGATGTCAGTGATGGGTTTCATAGCCATTGTTAAGCCGTTTTTCACACACTGATTTGACTACGGATTGTTCCGTTTACCCTGATCAAGACCGTGGGCTCTAGGCGGGTGTGACCGGTCAACAGGGGATGCTTACTTCTCCTTGGCATCTGATCCCACCTCTGGTGTGTCAAGGAGTCTGTGTTTGCCCAATTCTTGTTTTTGTATATTTTGGGGGGACTTACGAGATTCATCACTGTACGTTACCTTTGCATTTACATAACAGCGGTCCCAGGAACCACTGGGCAAGAAAAGCTGAAATTTATACAATAGCTTCCTAATATATTAAAAATTCATATTTGTTTAAATCATCACTACCAGGGCAACGGTGGTTTTAATTTTGCGGTGCTAAAAAATTGAGGTCTCTGATATTGGTCTAATTGCGATGGTTTTAATTTTATGGAAATAACATTTATAACAAATATAGTACGTATTGTTTCACATTTGCAAAATGACTGCGGGTTTTGTAATTTCGCGGAATAATACCAGACTGCGAATATAGCAAAATTACAGTATAGTGATTATGGAGGGTGTAAGTGGTCGTTAGTATGAGGGATGCTAGGCAACTGATTCCACATCTAGAATGTCAATGGGTCAATGAGTCTGTGTTTGCTCTGACCATATCAAGTGATAAACAATATTATCAACACTGCAAAGTGCTGAAAAAGATTAATAGCAAATGCGAGAATTGATAGAAAATATAAAATGGAACCCTGTAAAGTGATTAAAAACTTAATTTTGTGTTGTAGATTCTTGGATCAACTTACAAAGGATCTTTGCCATGTATTTGATTCCATTATCGAAAGTGAAGAACAGCTACTCCAAACAATGAAAGGGTCACTCAACAGTTTGGCTTTAATAAGAGACTGCTGTGTGACGGTATGTAGGGTCACAAAGCTGAAGTTTTCAAACAAATAGACAGGTCAAAAAGTGTCCAAAGTATATGAGTACGAGAACATAAATGAAAAGTGGAATATGGTTGAATGTCCAAACTCAACGTTTGATGTTGTTAAAGTGCATGGATTTAAATTTACATTTTGATACTCTCAAAAGAGTAGAGTAATCAGCTATTACATCTCACTTAAAAAAAAATAATTTACTTTGCATCTAAAAACAACTAATTTGCATATTAAAATAACGAGAAATGATGATTGCTAAAAACATGATGGGTGCAACCCAATTCTCCATAACAGCGCTACTGGTTACTCATAAACGTTTTCCTTGTGACCAAACCTTTACAGTTTATCTAACTTATAACTTACAATTGTTCCTACAACAATATGATTTATCTTAGAAGCAAGCTATTGGAAATTCTATGAAGAAAGGCAGTTATTTATTTGTTATAGGTGTAATAGAGGCAATTGCAATCAAGTTGAACACTATTCAGATTACTGTTACCAAACATAGTTCTACATTTACCAAGATTTCAACATTTCAAAATCCATGCTTTGTTCAAGAATGTAGAATTTTTTTGAGAATTATAAAACTGATCTGGAAGACGTTCTCCTAAGACACTGTTTAAGGGTGTATAATACGCTGATTACCTCTCTACATTACATTTCTAATTTGTTTACCTTCAATACCTTTACTTATTACTATTCAGGACCGGTGTTATATAGTGAGGCTTCCGCGAGTGCGAGACTTACCACGGAAGATTTTCTAAACAGTGAAACTCCACCCCCACCCCCAGCTATAAAGTGAGACTAACTCCCTAACCACTATAGTGAGACTTCCCCTGACGTGATTGGACTAGATTTTATTTATAGATTTCCATCGGACTCCCCCCCCCCCTCCCGTTAGAGGGGTGGTTATATTCCATACCTATTAGTAATAAAACTTCCCATACAACAAATATACGTGCTTAGATGTAATTTTATCATTATCTTTGATATAGCACTTTTTTTATTAGCCATTCAACTGATGAATTGAATGTTTGTCAATGAAAATATCATCTAGTTATCTAAAGCAAAGAAAGAATAGTCCTTACCAATAATGAAATTATGACATCATACACGAATTGACGATAGCCAAATTGCATGCAGTTATCTTTTGAGGGGGAAGGGGGTTTACTACAATGCTAGGGTATTTACCCTATGTCCCCACCAGGGCTTAGCCATGGGAACACTGTCGCATAGCAGCGGATTTTCCAGAATCGTTGCCTCTGATTATTGATCCAAGCACCTCGCACCAGCCCACATCCACTTTTAAGCGGAAACGTTTTCGTGCGACATGATAAAAACTTAAGATTCTTTAAGATCATTTAGATTAGTTGTATTGTGACACTTTAATATTGAAGTTGTGTTTCGGATAACAAAGGCAAGTAAAAATACGAAAATTTATATTCTTAACACCTTAGCGCCCATGCATAGGTTCGAGAAAAAAACGTATCTACTGAAAACCCCAAAAGAACAACAAAAATAAACTGTGCCAGTATTTCGTCAAACATTATATAGATCAAAGTAAAAATTATATTCCGGAAACTTAACCCAAGGGGGGAATCCCAATATAAAGGGGGAAGACTGGCTATATAGTGATACACTCCCGGAAGTCTGGCTAGAAAGTGAGACTTCTCCTGGGAAGCCCGGAAATCTCAAAATATAACTAGCCTTCCGGGAGAAGTATCATTATGGAGGAAAGCTCACTATATAACACCAGGAATCCACGTATCTTGGAGAAATTGTCGTCAGCTACAAAAATATCAGAAAGAGTGAGGGGTATCATTATACATACCACAACGTGTCTGTGTTAAAGACATCACAAGAATCATCTAGTTGCATTATACGTCTGTTCATAATTAAATTGTTTACATTATTTGATGCATTTAAGATAGCGTACTTCGTTTTTAAATCACCAAATATTTGCAAAGGGGTATTTTTTAAATTAAATTTCACTTAGTATCATTTCATTATTTAGAAAGAAATCCTGTATTCAATATCTGGGATTTTCGGGGTTTGACAGTACTGCATTTACTGCGTACATTCAAAATATTGCCCCATAGGGTCTCAGTACCCCGTGTTTGTCGAAAGAGGGGACTAATTGGTCGGTCCTTTTGATGAGACCGCACAGCAGTGTGATACGATAAAGACGCCCCTGTTCAAAGGCCACAAGCACAAGTCTAAATTTGCAGCCCTTCTCTGCAAATGGTGACGTCTCAATAGTAGAGAAATATTCTCTATTTTCAAGAAGGGTGTAAAACAATATACAATCGCGTAATCATTCAAAATATGTACATGTAACCATACAATTTTTATGGAGATAGATTCGCACTCCATCTAGCGTTATTTCAGAGAATGTCTGTTCTTTTTTACCACCATCTAGCGTCAATTCAGTGACTGACAGATGGTTTTGGATCAGGGATTGTTGGTTTTGCAAGGGAGTTTATATGTTATATTTTAAGCTGATATGTTTTGTTTTTCAGTGCCTATCAGTGCTCTCAGTACTTTGATTTTCCTTATTTACCAGTGAATCGGGTTTATTGATTTTAACCTTTAACGTGTATTTTGTAGGAATCTGTAAAGTTGTACGAAAGCATTACGTGCATGCAAGAAGAGTTAGCTAAGGAACTACACAGTCACTTAAAATGCAATGATGGAAGGAAAGACATTTTAAGCCCTTCAGGAACTGATATTTCACATGTTCCTATAAGTTTGTTAACAGAAAAAATCCCAGAATTATTCTCAAATGGTGTCCAGCGATGGTGTCAACAATATGAAACCAGAACCAAAATAGACAAAATTGATGGTTCAATTGAAGAGTTTTTCACAAGAGTAAAAAGAGACATTGCTGAATTAAAGGGATATCCTGATGCGCATCCATCTCCATCTCTGTCGGAAGTGACGTCATCTGAAGTTCAAATCTCACCGGTGAGTCTTCCGCCGAAGGAGAAGGAAACGGGAAACTTTTTAAAATCAGTATTTTCTACTCTCTGGCAATCAGCTGCTG
>CAJDSM010026793.1:0-15440 GCA_903981925.1 Ostrea lurida | reverse complement strand
CATAATGTTGATCATTTCGTTACTTTAAACGCGGGAACAGCCAATTCAACTTTTTGACCTTGGAATCGCGGACAGGTGACACTATAAAATCGGATCCAACTATGATTTGCACTAACAATGCAATTTATTGGATGAAAAACCGAATGCATTCTCAAAGGAATATAATAAGAGAAAAGATTCAGTGAATGTAAATAATGCTTCGTGTCTGCACGATTTGCTAAATTGGGGAAAATAGATTACCCTTGCAAACAACCATCATATGTATATATATATACACCAGAGGTGTAAATATTTCTGAACGAAGTCACGTTATTGAAACTCAACGTTTAGAAATGAACTTTCTCGACTAGACCGTCTTTCATGTAGACCAGTTGCAGCGGTTGAATAACATTGATCAAAGAATGTTAAACTGAGGTATAACTGGTCAGCGAACCCATAACAAGAAAACACTCTGCAAACGTCAATGGAACTGATTGTTAAGACACAACTTTCCAAATATGGATAAAAAATTAATAGGCTTTATCAATGACATGAAATCGGAGCCTAATTACAGGAAACAATCCTCCTCTACACCGGAAGTGGGGAAGCTATGGTTGTCAGAACCCGCCGTAATTACCCCGGTATCAGACCCAAAGTGGGCTTGTTTTTGGAAGGACTGTGGTTTATGATGATAGAATACAGCACATTGCATCAACTACTGGTCTTTCTTTTGTAGTGTGTGTGTAACGTTATAGCGGTTAACGCGCGGTGAAAAGGTCGAATATAATAGCTAAGGGGGGCGACAAAAACTGGTTTTGATTTGTTGTTAGCGTTCAGAATTAAGAATGATTTATTTACATTCTTGTTTTTGTTGTCATCTTACCTGTTAAGAAGTCAAATACATGCATATCTATGAGATCTTGAAGTCTTCGTTCGTTGTTGTAGGGGGGCTTGGTTCTGACCTTGTCACAAAGGTCATCATAGACTTCCCAGTATGCCTTGCGGTGTTTGCTGTAAGACCTCTTCCACGGGTTCCTCCATGTCTTCCTCCTCGCGATTTTCTCCGGGGGTAAGAACGTGGCCAGGGAAGCTTCCACGGTATCCGGGTTACCGCAGATCGCGTGACCCGTATCACAGTAGTACGAACAGACACCATGGAAACATACGTTGTTGGCTGGAGTTAAAAGAGATATACAAAGTGACAAATTGCAAAAGTTCAAATGGCCTTAAGGCATGCAATGGTTTAAGAGCGGGGTTTTTTCCTGTAATACTAATTAAATGAAAAAAAAGAGACTGTCATGGAGCAGATGGGGCCAACACTTACCAGGTGAGATGAAGAAAGTTTTCGCGAGTTTTCGATCGGCCAGCCTTTTGATCTCATAGGTAATGTTGAATCGTCTGCCTGCTACTGGCGGTACTCTGTGAAAGGCCAGAATCCTGAAAGATAGATTTACATCACATGTTTTCAAATGTGTGTTGTACAATTTTTTTCAGACTAGGAGTTTTCAAATGTGCATTGTACAATTTTTTTTCTCTTATTCGATTGCTCTCAGTTACAATTACTAAGTAGAGTTTGAGACATTTTTTTTTAAAATTTTAATTCCAAAACCAGTGTAGGACATGTATTAATAAAGTATACTTGGAAAGGATAATCTTTCTTCGACTTTATTTCACCGAGTTTTTGTTTTGTAGACAAATAAAAGACATCACTAATGTTACGTTATAAATTTCTCGTCGTATGACAACGTCTAAATATGACGGGACAAGGCACCTACTGACCTATCTAAGTGGTAGGCTCCGACTTCCGCATAATGGCGCTCATAGTCACTGAAGTAAAAGTGATTTGGCAAAGTCTCAACTTCTCTTGGAAATCTGAAATTAATGGAATTGTAAAGTCGACAGGTATCATACTTCTAGAGGACAGAGTCTGATTTATTAAGGATTCGGTATAAATAGGTCGCGATCAATGAATGCAGCTGTTTTCTTCCTTTATAGCATTTTCCGCCGACACTTCTTATATTCGTTGTATGATTAAACACTTTATTTTCTGATGGTAACGATTGATCCAATACATCTATTCACCTCAGTAGTTTTAATCTTTCCATTTGAACAAAGTGTACAGAACCGTCAATGAAAGCAATCTTAGATCTTGGATCCGCTCTATACTATGCGAGTACTAATACATCATGTGTGTACTTGTGTATGAGCGGATCTTGCATTTCATTTTAATTAAATTGATAAACAATGTTCTTTTCGTGATCAACCAATGATTTTTGTCCAAGTCTCCTCGATGTGTATTCTGTATTAGAATTCCTTTCACCTTACAGGGAGTACTTGAACAACTTAAAAGAGTTTCTTTTGTTCGTGAGTGCCTTGCAAAATGAACAACCAGATGATGGGTTCAATATGGCCGCTCATCCGTGCTCGCGTTCTGTTCGAGAAATCAGAATAATTAGGTAATAACATGCATCTTTAAGATTGTGATAAAAATCAAATCATCGGTGCATCAGGCACATCAAAAAACGGCAACAGCTTACTGAGATTACTTCGTCAGAAGAGACCCGCTGTGTCGGCTTATTAGAAATCCCAGCCATCTTCCTTCACTGATAATAAATTGAAAATTCAAATCCCAATCAAAACGATGTATACTGATCGACAAAATATCAATTCTTTAGCTGCTTTTAATCACTACATTTATTTTTATTTTCAAAAGTATTTGTAGATTATAAAAAAAAAAGTATGGCGTTTCTGGACAACACATTTCTTTATTTGTGATTCTTTCTTCAACTTATGATGGTTGATTTACGGTGTGTTATAGGATATAGACATATTGATATCAAACGGGTATGGTACAGGATATAGACACGACTCATTGATTTACTGATATTGAACGGGTATGTTATAAGATATCGATACGCCTCATTGAGATATCGGTACTGATATTGAACGGGTTTGATATGGGATATAGACGAACCTCACGGGTGTGGTATAGGATATAGATACGCCTCGTTGTAATACTGATATTGAACGGGTGTGGTATGGGATATAGACACGGCTCATTGATTTATATTGATACTGAACGGGCATGGTATAGGATATAGGATATTGAACGGGTGTGGTATAGGGTATAGACACGGCTCGTTCATTTACCGATATTAAGGTGGCTCACTACACCTTGAAAAAAATTCTTTAAACAGCACGAAATTGTTTGATTATTAAAGACAGGATGATACATAACAAGAGGTCCATGGGCCACTCGCCTCACCCTGAGACTGCTTCATAAGAAAGCCAGATAGTAAGCAACTTTTATCCCGTATTGTGCCCACCCAACCCTCGGAGGGGGAGGCTTATCTAAACAACTTAAATCACTCCCATGATCAGGGAACATCTTTGGTAAATATCTACTCGTCTGGTTAAATGACAGGAAAATTGTTATCCTAATACTCCAAATGAAAACTGTTGATCCCCAATTGGGGCCCCATCCATACCCCCGGGTATGAAACATTATACTCTCCTATCCGACTTGCCTATATCAGGAAGCTTTACATTCAATTTCATCCTCGCTCTTAATCTACTGACACACATCCCTTGGTATGTATCTCTACAAATTTTCCCTATTATTGACAGTCATAATGTAAAACTTGTTATGATCCCACCATTAGGTGCAGGACGTGTCCTTCACCGACCCCGCCCGAAGCGAGGTATGATGTTGAACAATTGAATTCCACTAGTATTCAGAAGTTTTTTATAAATTCCGCTTTTCTGCCAGTGTTCTTGAGAAAGATATTAATTTTCCCATATAATCATATCGTAAACGTAAGACACTTTGATCCGCCGTGTGTGGGTAGCGCTTCCCATCATTACCCCGGAGCGGTATCAGATTAGACATCTAAAACTTGGAATCTCCACTATCAGGAAGCTTTCATATAAATTTCCAGCTTTTCTGACCAGTGGTCTTTAGAAGAAGTATATTTCAAAGATTTTCGTCCCCCTTTACAGCTATCATACAATTGTAGATATGAAATCTTTTGATCCCCTCTCTTATCTCCATTCCATTAGCCTCGGGGTCATCGATTTGAACAGACTTGATCGTCACTATTCAGAAAGCTTTATATAAATTCAGCTCTTCTGGCCAGTGGTTCTTTGAGAAAGAAAATTTTTTAAAAATGACACCACCCTTTTTTGCATTTTCGTTGATTATCTCCCCTTGAAGGGGGGCCCAGTCCTGCATTGGAACAAAATTGATCCCTTCACCCAATGGATGATGTTACCAATGGTTAAAATTGGCCCAGTGTTCTGAGAAGAAGTCGAAAAATGTGAGATAAACGGACAGAACTGAGCCGCACGACAACAGCGATCGTGAACAATAACCCTCATTGAACCTTCGGTCAGGTGAGCATAAGTAGATATATGTCGAAAAAGTTGGAAAATTGCAAGTTTTGGGGTTTTAAAATACATGATTCAAAATCCTTGCAGTTAAAGATGACAAAAGTATCTGCAGGATTTGAATCGGAATCTGTGGTTTACCAGCCCATGACACCATGAGCTATAGTATAATAAGCAACAAATTGATGAAAATAAAAATCGCCATATTTGACCTGTGTTCATAAGAGTATAAACCTTGGTGTAGTGAGCTACCGTAACAGGGCATATGGATATAGACAAACCTCATTGGTTTAAAGAGTGCTTGTCCCTCGTCTGCAGAGTTATTAATCATTGAGCTGTGCCCGCCCCTCTTTCTGCTCACAAAAAGAACGTAGACAAATTCGAGTAACCTGTCAATACCTTTATTGTTAGTTCTACAATATAATGACGCAGATTCAATCATATCAGAAATGCTTTCTATGATAGCTAAATTCAATTTTATCATAAGATGGTGGTTTTTAGTGATGCGACTTTATAGTACGTATTTATTCAGAACTTACATGACATGTTAAGGACGTGGTTTTAGTGATAACTTTACAATGATTATGTAACGCGTACGTGTTTTAGTAATGTAACTTTAAATCACTTGTAAGGTACGTGTTTTAGTAATGTAATTTTACATCTGATATTGTAGGTACGTGGTTTTAGTGATGTAAACTGTACATGATGTTAGTAAGGTACGTGGTCTTAGTGATGTAACTGACATGTTATTGTAACGGTACTGGTTTTTTAGCGATGTAACTTTACATGATATTGTAAGGACTGGTTTAGTAATGTAACATTACATGATTTGTAAGGTTACGTGTTTTTAGCGATGTAAACTTTACATATTTGTAAGGTACGTGTTTATATGTAACTTAAATTGATTGTTAAGGTACATGATTTAGCATGTACTTTACTGATATGTAAGGTACGTGTTTAGTAATGTAACATTACTGATAGGTAAGGTACCGTGGTTTTACGATGTAACTTACATGATAGTGTAAGGTACGTGGTCTTTTAGTAAGGAACTTAAATTTGATATTTAAGGTACATGTTTTAGCGATGTAACTTTACTTGGATATTGTAAGGTACGTGTTTAGTATGTAACTTTAAATCTGAATATTTGTAGTACGTGGTTTTTAGTATGTAACGTTTACAGATATTGTAAGGACGTGGTTTTTTTGCATGTAAACTTACATTGATATTGTTAAGGTAGCGTGTTGTAGCGATGTAACTTTACATGGATATTGTAAGGTACGTGTTTACACTGTAACTCATGATATGAAGAATGAATCTTATATTTTTTCGGTGATGAGTATCCCCGAATTTACGGTAAACTCATCAATTCCGAAAGCGCATTGATGAAAGTTTTTACCGTCTAAAATCCGGGATAAATCTGCCTACCCTAAAAAATATAGAGATTTATTTCTTATCATTTAATTTTATATACAAGCAACAAATAAGCCATTAGACTTGAATTGTTGTTCAGTACGTTGATTGTCGAATTCACCCATTCTCTTATATATTAAGGTGTTTTACCAAGGAGAATCGGCGCTAGTGTCACGTGAAATAAAGGTAATGATATTGAGGTACGTGGTTTTTAGTGAGTGTCAATTTTACATGATATTGTAAGTATCGTGTTTTTACTGATGTACATAAATTGATATTGTAAGTACTGGGTTAAGTAATGTACTTGCATGATATTGTAAAGCTACGTGGTTTTAGTGATTAACTGTACATGATATTGTACGGACGTCGGTTATATGTAACTTTAATGTTGTAAGGTACGTGGTTTAGTGATGTAACTTTAAATTGTATTGTAAGGTACGTGGTTTAGTGATGTAACTTAATTGACATTGAAGGTCATGGTTTAGATGTAACTTTTAATTTATATTGTAAGGTACGTGTTTAGATATGTACATTACATATATTGTAAGGTATGTTTTAGTAATGTAACATTAATGAATTGTAAGTACGTGGTTTTATGAATGTACTTTCATGATATTGAAGTACGTGGGTTTCAGTGATGTTAACTAATATGATATTGTAGTACGTGGATTTTAGTAATGTTAACTTTAATGATTTTAAGGTAGTGGTTTTAGTATGTAACTTTGTATGATATTTAAGGTACGTGTGTTAGTAATGTGACTTTGCATGATATTGTAAGTACGTGGTGTTGTGATGTAACATTTGCATGATATTGTAAAGTACGTGGTTTTGTGATGCTAACTTTACATATATTGTAAGTACTTGGTTTTAGTGAGGTAACTTTACATGATATTGTAAGTACGTGTTTTAGTATGTAACTTTACATGATAATTGTAAGGTTACGTGTTTTAGTGATGTAATTTACATATATGTAAGGTACGTGTTTTAAGTGATGTAACTTTACATTATATTGTAAAGGTAACGTGTTTTAGTGGTAACTTACATTGATATTGTAAGTTACGTTGGTTTAGTGATGTTAACTTTAAGGTACGTGGTTTTAGTGTTGTAACTTTCAAGTGATATTATAAAAGAAATGAGTAAAATTAATGAGTAAGTATAGATTTAACGACGTGACTTTATTTGTGTCTGTCCAATAAGTAGAGTGACGTTCTAGCTGGGTGGCGAGAAGCACTTTGTGATCAGTCAAATAGTTCGAACTAAAACAGGCATCTTGTCTACTCTCCAGTTTTAAACGGAACACAAGTTCTGTCACAGTGTGATCGATTGAATTTTCTCTGTTTGGGGTCTGTCCTTTTGTTAAATAAGAGCCAGACAGAAGCCATGTGTCAGCCATCTTGACAGCAGCAAATTATATCAGTTGTCTGTGACAAAGTTAGATTACGAGACAAGCAAAAAAAATTACATGTCAATGTCACCAGTATCAGTCTGAAAAGCCACACTTTTTTTTCAATACAAGAAGACATACGTCCTGGATTTTTGTAATTTTGTAGGCATGGGAAGTTTAATAAGCAAAATATATATCACTCAGCCGATAGACAAAAAGACACCTGTAGGCATACAGAGACACGTTTACCGAATCTACACGTCACGTGAGTTCAAGTCTTTTTAAAAATGGCATAGTCATATTCGATTGAGAATGCGTGGATGCCGGAGTATAAGCGGTTATTAAACTCGTAACATTTGCGATTTACTAGAAAACGAATCACATAATACCACAGTATTTAACAGTCAATTTTTATAAAGTAAATTTTGAATCATCTACGCTTCCATTTATATACATCCATATAATATATATATATATTATTATATATTATATATATATATATATTATATATTATAAATTTATATATTATATATATATATATCAAATGTATTTTAAAAAATACTCTATACAGGGACTGCAGTTTCTTTTATTGTTATGTAGGCCTACAAAAGCCGTGTAGAAGAAAACCTACCTTGATCTCAGAGGATACAAATTTAACACATAAATTTTATACACTGCCGTCAGCAAATAGTTGATCAATTCTTCAACGATTAATTTTACAGCGGTCTTATTATTTGTCTTTCCTACTTAATTCACACAAGACATTGTATTTGAGAAAGCCACAAAATTTCTAAATTTAGAAATAAACATTATGTTATTCACGCTGTTATATTTGCAGAATATCGGAGACAAAAGTAAAAACATGGGTTTTAATTTGCACTGAATGATAAATGACCAAAAACTAGTCTCGCAGTGTCTGTGACGTGACGTCACAAGGGAAATACGTACCAACGTCAATGACAGTCTCTTTCTCCATGTCCGATATCACGCCGTCCACTGCGGGGTCATCGGGGTCATACATGTAATACTGATTAATATTCCGCTGAAATTTCCCCCAGTTGGTAGATCCGCCCCTGAAAAAGTTAACGTTTTATCATTATGGTCGCTCTGACTACACTAATGTACATAGGTAAGGCGTACGTTGATAACTGTGAGCGTTAATGCTGTGATGCGCAAGCGACCATTGAATACAAAATAATTAAAACCTACACTCAAAAATATAGTATACAATACAATACTGTATTTTATTTGTCGATCGTAGTTTCGCTGAGGACAAAACAAACGAAATACAGTAGATTGAATACGTG
This sequence comes from Ostrea lurida, assembly GCA_903981925.1. Classification (NCBI taxonomy): domain Eukaryota; kingdom Metazoa; phylum Mollusca; class Bivalvia; order Ostreida; family Ostreidae; genus Ostrea; species Ostrea lurida. The sequence goes on along the minus strand of CAJDSM010026793.1, from coordinate 6,974 downwards.
TCCTGCTTGTCTTTACAATGGAGGAGCTGACTGTGCCGATATTACACCCCGGTATAGAGAATACATGACATTATGGAGGGGATTGTTGCACCCACGCTCCCATTATATCTTATCCCCGTGATACAGATAAATTACAGAGTAGACAGTAATTCCTTTTAAAAGGCTTAGAAAAAAAAAACTAGCGCTCTGTACTTAACAAATTACTTTCATTGATAAAGTATCAATGAAAACCTGCGCGAGTCTCTGAAGATAATAAAGATTTCAATGTACTCGATTTCAGCGTCTGCAACTTTTCATTTCAGGTGTTCATTATCGACCTACCTATCTTTATCAAATAGTCAGTTGTGATCAGTTACTAACAGTTCGGAACGCACCTCTTTTTTTTTTTTTTTTTTTTTTTTTTTTTAAGCATCAAGACATGTTAGGGGGAAAAAAGTTCATTTGCTGCTAAATACAAGTGAAATTTCTAATGAAAATATTCAATGTCTGACAAGAATTGATGTCGAGTGAATTTCCCATTGTTACGCGTCTTCTTTGTCGTGTCCATATTGTTACGGACGCAGAGATACGTTTGAATGTAATTTGTTCCTCAGAATATATAAAAGAATTTGATTCACCAATGGGAGATGATATTTTTCATCGATGAATTACATCAAATTTCAACTCGCCATCAAACATCTGAACTTTTATTCATTCACCTACACTCGCCTCTTCAAACATTTATTTTCACCTAATCTCACCCCTTCTTCAATTTATTAAACTCTTATTCATTCACCTAAGCTCAACCTTTCTTCAAATATTAAAATTCAGCTCTTTCATTCACTTCCTCAAACATTTAATTCAACATTTTTTAATTCACCAAACTCTGCTATCTTTTTGTATTCGTCTAAACTAAACTTTTTTGCCTAAAACGCACAACCAAAATGTCATTTATTGCTAAAGATACAAATCTTCAGTGAATTCTCCGTCAATCACTAGATAATATCTACATTCAAATCTGATAATCACCTAATATAGACTCGCTGTCATTCACCTTAAATCAACCCTCTGTTATGTCCTTGAATTCCTTTCTTTGATTGAAATACACCTAAAATTGCCCCACCGTCATACACCGTACATCAACTATTTCTCATGCACCTAAAATCAACTCTATAACTGAAATAAACTCTTTCTTAAACACCTAACACATCTTTCAGACAAACATCCGAATTCTACCCTCTGTCCAAAAAACCAACACAACTCTGCCATGTATCTAAAATTAACGATCTGAAAAACCACTTAAAATCAATCCATCCAATCAGTTAAAATCTGTACCCTGACAAACACCTTAAATCAAACCTCTGAAATCTCTGGTCATCGAAAATTTACTCTCTAAGTTAACGAACACCTAAAATCAACAGCGTGTACGCTGTCAAAAGTTGGACAAACACCTAAACTCTGTCATACAGAAACTTGAAACATCTAAAGTCAACTGTATTAGTGTCAATTACTGTCAAATATTCACAATCAACCCTCCGACATCTCAGACAACTAAAATCAACTCTCAACATCTTACGTTCAAGTGAATGGATTTTATTATAAAAACCTTCTACAGAGAGGGGTGACGATGGTCTAGCAATTACAAGCTGTTTGTTTGACAGGTGATTCCTGACACAAGGTGTCTTTAAAAAAAATAATAATTAAAATTTAAAAAACAAATCAGAAACATTTTGTGACGCAGTCTTGTGCCCCATGATTGGACGGCAACTGTAAAATTTCATGAATAGTTGATGAACATAGAAGACGCAGGTTTGTAAAGATCAGGGTCGCTCTTTTTTTTTTTTTTTTTTTACAAAGTTCAGGACATAACCAAATTGTATATTGTATCAAGTCAGAATGTGTTGAGCGTCTGACTCTCAATTAGAATGACGCGGTACGCTCTCGGCAATGGTATTATACGAAATTATCATCATTGCCAATAGCGCTAAATTGAGAAAACAATTTTCTGATTTCGACAATTAAATCGAGGAATTTCCCCCCGTGATTGTGTTTTTCATTCTCTACTAAATTGTTGCTTTTGATATTCGTTTCAGAGATGCATAATTTCTCTATGTAAATCTGGTGCGTCTTCTTTTTGTTTAAATCCCGTCTATTTATAAGATAATGTGGTTGTACTGTACAGGTCGAGCTCATTATTGTGAACTATAGATCACGGGTTCGAATCCTAAAGTGGACATTTCTTTAAGAGAGAGAGAGGAGAGAGAGAGGAGAGAGGAGAGAGAGAGAGAGAGAGAGAGAGAGAGAGAGAGAGAGGGAGAGAGAGAGAGAGAGAGAGAGAGAGAGAGAGAGTTTTATTTTATGAAAACCATTTGTCTTTGGCACTTATGAATACTATTTGCAAGTCTTATTTTGCCATTTATAGATAGCACAGTTGTATACTTGCGTAAAAATTCCTCACCTGTATAATTTAATGACGCTATGTAGGTAGCAAGAATGCATGCAGAGAGAACTTATTAAAATATACTCTTTAAAAAAAAATGCTTTTCAAGTAAATGCACGATAAACCAATGCTCTCTTTAACTTGTGCGACCCAATTAACAGACTGGTCTACAAATATCAATTAATTAATTTAGAACTTTTCTTAATTTAATTAAAACTTCTCATAAATATGCATATATTTACAGTCATGAAAATTGCAACAAGTTTTTCCCGAGCTGTTTGTATCATTAAGAAAAAATAACTAACTTAACAACTGTAAAATACAATGGTGCGTTAAACCAAAATACATTAACAAGAATTCTACAGTGCTTCTGCTAGCTGAGGATATTTGAATTTTGGTTAATCTTGAGACCAGGCAAGGTTTTACACATGTTCATCAACGGTGGGCAAATCGCTGTTGCGTGGCGGTGCTTAAACAATTAGGACTGTCATCCTTCACGCTCAGGCGCGAGGACGACACAAGACAAATCACAACGGCTGATTGCCTGCAGCTACTGAGGAAAATATTCAAGTCTTCCTTAAGAAAGTGTCAATATTAGCACAGGTATAAACACGAAATCAGTTACAGCTGGGGAATTCAGAGTCGGCCGTGCTAGAAGTATGTGTTCTATACAGCAATATTCTGAATATATTGGGGAAATATTTTTTTTTTAAATATATCCTTTCAATATGGATTTATTAAATCTGCGTAAATTCAAACAAGCATGAAATGGTTGAAACAGCCGGATGCGGGATTTAATGAATAACGACAGCATTCCACAATGTTCCCAAATGTAAATTTGCCAATGCGACCAGGGAAATGCTTCGGTTGAATTCCTTCCATTAAATTAGAAAGTTCCTTGTATAAATTAACGTTGCGTGTTGTTTGTAAATACGTTAATAAATACTTGATAAGATGTCACAGCTAAAGTATTTACACAATAAAATACAGCAGCCCCACTTCCCAACAGGAGAAAGGTTTTCCATGTCTTGATTAGAGGCCGACAGACAGAAGGCTTGTACACAGGAGTCGACATTAGACGAGATCAATTCTCCGAGCAATTGGATCCATCTTATACAGAAGATATAATGGTTTATTAGGAATCATTTTCGCGGGAATAATATATGTAATTTTATTGCGCGGTTTACCCAGTTTTCGTTATTACCCGTTCTCCTCTTGGTTCCCAAATCGATGGAAAACTATATCGACTCAAACGTCGTTTGTTGTACGCAAACAGAAAGACCCTTACCAATATTTCGTCAATAATTTAAAGTGTAATTTTTTAAAAACCTGTTCTTGAAAGTTGATGAATTTAATTTAGCACTGAGGAAATATATATTGAACTTTAAACTTAGCATTGAGGAAATGTTACGTCCGTTTCTGTAGACTTTTTGATACAATTTTTCAAAAATAAAGTCAGAAATGGGACGAGACGAAGGAATCGGTACGCGACTAAGTAGGGTTTTTGGTCCCTGTAAGATTTATCGATGTCATCAAGCTCTCAGACATAATGGATCAGGGCACTCGAGTCGATAATGGATGGTATACGAATTAATCTCATTACCTAATCTGTAATAAAAAAAAATCCCCATAGATGCACGTCAATTTTCATTTGGCCACTTCATCTTCTTTGTTTAATCTATTTATATACCTTTTTAATTAATTGTAAGAAGAAATACTTAAACCGTCTGTAATATTTGAAGTCGCTTCTCCTTTCTGTATACAGAATACAGCCATACCTGCTGTTCAAATAGTGCAACAAATATGTCGTTCCAGAACTCACAGGTAGTAACAACAAAACCCTCCATCTACAGATAAAAACACCCTCATCATTTATACAGGCCTTACCATTCCTCCTCCAGATTGGCATATCCCGGTAAATAAATCCCTTTTTTCCGATTTCGTTTCTTAATATTCCAAAGCACAGTATCGTATGGCGTCACTCTTAACTCCTCTATGTCAAACAGTTTAGGGAAGGTTCTACCCAATTTCTCCATCATAGCGTCAACATCCTCGTCCGTGAATTTGGCGGGTATTTCCTCGTGAACCTCCCAATCCTCCTTCCCACCGGACCTTCCCTTTTCAATGTCCCCCGTCTCCCGACTGAATTCATCACTGGTATAATTACTCTTGTTTAATCTTTTCCTTAGCGCTGAGTAATGAGCTTCCGAATCTATAATCCTCGGGACGAGTTTCCGGACACGGTGTGATGACTTGAAGTCCACGAATTTTGGCAAAGTGTTTAATAAGTAAATACACGAGCACAGAAACGACAGACCCGCGATGGACCCAAGCATCCGATACTTTAACTTCATGGTCCTCTTTCTTCCGGTCTCACTTGATCACAGAACACACACCGTCCGACTCTAGGACCATGCTCCTGCAACAGCGACCCGCTTCTGATGACACTCCAACTGTCACTCAGCCTTAAACTCCACGCCTTCCCCAATAAGACGTTCAACTTACTAACTGGCTTACAACTTCTGTTTTGCTAATTATATTTAAGTCTCCCGTAAATCCAGTCAGTTGTAAAAGCCCGACATTAACATGTACATAGTTCTAAGCATTCAATTAAGATGAAGGATGTTGATACGACTTTTAAATCCAATTTTCATAACGATAAAATTAAACCTACAGAATTAATGAAAGCCATCTTCACACGCTAACACGCGCTATCTCAATCTGTTCCTTGTTCGCGGTCGATTGAATATACCAAAGTTAGGAATGCATACGCTGCGACCCCAGAGGTCAGTTATACGTAAAGATCTGTCATAAACGTCAAATTTTCTGTGAAGAATATTATCCTCCACTAGAATCAATACGAAGCGTAACAATAGCTTCTACAACTCTGGATTTTTCACACATTTCCGGGAGATAGAGAATTATTACGATTAAATGATATCCAAAGCAACGGTGTCCACGTTACAAAGACCAGCTGGCTAGAACTGTCATTTATGTAGGTGGACAATGATTTCGTATAATGTGTACGTGTGTTGTAAGAGCACACTATAAAGAGTAGTCCCGTGATGCCCCGGGGGTCAAGTCACTACACGGAGGACTGCCCATTGTGTCTGTGCAGACGATACATAGCAGAAGATCCGCCTCAAAATGACCACGACTGTCAAACCCACGTCTTAGCCAGCCGAGAAAACATGAAATATTCATTAAAAAATACTAATGTGATGTTTATCTTTGTACATCAATGATTATCACTCTTGTCTTGAATGTAACTGGCTTTTATACACTAAAAATGTAGCTGTTTTTATATACACTATAAATGTAGTTAAAGTGGACAAACGAAGAAATCTTGATAGAAAACAGAAACTAAATTCAGCTACGGCATAAATTTAATTGATATATACATGTAAGAAGACCGTAAAAAATTGTGTTCGAATTACAAAGTGTTTTTTTTTTTTAAATCGTCGTTATGGACGGTAACAGAACGCCCTTAATTTCGCGAGATTTTCTACCTTTATTGTTTCTATTTTGTATACCCTTGTAATATTGTTAAAATATTTGTAGAAAGTGTTCAACCAAGATCCAACATAAGTAAATATCGTATTTTAAATGTCATGGTAGGTCTTCCCTAGGGCGGTTCATGCGCATCACCGGGAAATCACTGAATGGGCTTTGTAGTGTTTCAACAACCATTCGGAAGGTCAACTTGCTCTGTGACTCAACATGCAAAGGATTACATAGTGTAATAATTAATACATGTAATCATTAGGAATATTTTTATTCATTAATGAAATTGTTTGATGAAAATGACCGTGTTGTCTCTGTTGAGTCAGTCGTCTAGTAAACAATCATGTATTGGCATAATTTGATGAATAAATTTATGGATCGTATAAAAAATAATCTCACGTGGAAGTAAGACATCAATCACAAGTCAACAGAAAGAGCAAGCGTCATTGTCTTTCCATATCAAATATGTATCAATCAATTCGTATATTCAGAGATGATCTCAATAATTAGAATTGAAAGGTAAGGGACGATTTATTATTTCTAAGTCACATTTTATCGGATTAATTAGCAAGGTAAATAAGGACGCTGTGTGTGCGTCAGGCAGATTGTCGATAGCTCCTGAGACCTCTAGCGCTAAAGTTTTTCGGGTTTGTTGTGTTCATCTAGAGCTCATGTTTATCGGGTGTGGTGGGCTTAAATGCTTGAACCGCAGCAAATGTGGACGGTGATAAATCACGTGACGAATGCAGGGCATATGAAGTCATTTCCGTTTCACACGACACAAAGTATCGTCTGGTATTACGCACTACACAAAGTACCGTCTGGTATTTAAACACAACACAAAGTACCGTCTGGTATTTAAACACTACACAAAGTACTCTCTGGTATTTAAACACTACACAAAGTATTCTCTGGTATTTACACCCAACACAAAGTACTCTCTGGTATTTACACATTACACAAAGTACCCTTACATGACATAAAATTACCCCAAGGCATCTACACACCATACAAAGTACACCACGATATCTACACACCATACAAAGTACCC